>CM039610.1:36968888-37213798 GCA_022457205.1 Saccharum spontaneum | reverse complement strand
GAATCCCTCCCGGGATTACATTCGGCGTTTCTCCAGGCAACGCACAGAACTCCCCAATGTCACCGATTCTGACGTAATCATGGCTTTCCTCTCGGGCACCACTTGCAAGGAGTTGGTCCGAGAGTTAGGCCGACACACCCCCCTCACTGCCAATGGGCTGATGGACATCGTCACCAACTTCGCCGCCGGTGAGGAGGCAGTTGGTGCCATCTTTGGCGGCGAGCAGGACACTGGGAAGCAGAGAGCCGACGATCCCATGAGTTCCACCCGGGGCTCCAAAAGGAACAACCGCAAGAAGAAGAAGGGTCAGCAGGGCAAGCTCGAGGCCCCGGCCGACGAGCTTGTCGCCGCTACCGAACGCAAAAAGCCTCGAGGCCCCCCAGGCGGGGGCATCTTCGACAAAATGCTTAAGAGCCGTGCCCTTACCACAAGGGGCCCACTAACCATAACCTCGAGGATTGTCATATGCTCCGCAGGTACTTCGAGGGCGCTGGCAACAAGACCACCGACAAGAAGGAAGATCCAAAGGGTGATGGCAAGGAGGAGGGATTCCCCGAGATCCACGACTGCTTCATGATCTACGGAGGACCCTCAACCCGCCTCTCAGCGCGCCAGCGCAAGCGAGAACGGCGTGAGGTCTTCTCCGTGCAAACGGCGGTCCCTCGTTTCCTTGACTGGTCCGCGGTGGCCATCACTTTCGACCGTGATGATCATCCGGACTACATCCCCAATCCGGGAGTCTACCCACTTGTCGTTGATCCCGTCATCGCCAACACGCGCCTCACCAAGGTACTCATGGACGGCGGGAGCAGCCTCAACATCATCTACTCCCAGACCCTCGACCTCCTGGGGGTCGAGAGGGGCACGCTTGCAACCTAGCGTCGGGGGCTTCCACGGAGTCGTGCCAGGGAAGCGGGCAGAACCCCTCGGACGGGTCGATCTGCCCGTTTGTTTTGGCACACCGGCCAACTTCAGGAAGGAGACCCTCACCTTCGAAGTGGTCGGATTCCGTGGGACATACCACGCCATCCTCGGGCGCCCGTGCTACGCCAAGTTCATGGCCGTGCCAAACTACACCTACCTCAAGCTCAAGATGCCCGGCCCAAACGGCGTCATCACTGTGGGGCCCTCATATGAACATGCCTACGAGTGCGACGTCGAGTGCGTCGAACACGGCGAGGCGGATTTGGAATCGGCAACCTTGGCCGCAGACCTCGACGGTCTCGCCAACGAGATTCCCGATCCGAAACGCCACGCCGGCAGCTTCGAGCCCGCGGAGGACGTCAAGCTCGTGCCCCTCGACCTCGCTGATCCTAACGGGAAGGCGCTGAACGTCAGCGCCACCCTCGACCCGAAATAGGAAGCCGTGCTCGTCGACTTTCTCTGTGCAAATGTCGACATTTTTGCGTGGAGTCCCTCGGATATGCCGGGCATACCCAGGGAAGTCGCCGAGCACGCCTTGGAAATCCGGGCTGGCTCCAAACCGGTGAAGCAACGCCTGCGCCGCTTCGACGAGGAGAAGCGCAGGGTCATCGGCGAAGAGATCCACAAGCTACTGGAGGCCGGGTTCGTCAAGGAGGTTCACCATCCCGAGTGGCTAGCTAATCCTGTATTAGTTAAGAAAAAGAGTGGGAAGTGGAGGATGTGTGTAGACTATACTAGTTTGAATAAAGCATGTCCGAAAGTTCCCTTTCCTTTGCCACGCATTGATCAAATCGTTGATTCAACTGCGGGATGTGAAACTCTTTCGTTCTTAGACGCCTACTCCGGTTACCATCAGATAAAAATGAAGGAGTCCGACTAGCTCGCGACTTCATTCATCACCCCTTTCGGCATGTATTGCTACGTTACGATGCCTTTCGGTCTCCGGAACGCAGGGGCAACGTACCAGCGATGCATGCAGCACGTTTTCGGAGAGCACATCGGGCCAACCGTCGAGGCGTATGTCGATGACATCGTAGTCAAGACCAAACAAGCCGATAATCTAGTAAACGACCTCGACGTCGCTTTCAAATGCCTTCGAGCAAAGAATATCAAGCTCAATCCAGAAAAGTGCGTTTTTGGCGTCCCCCGAGGGATGCTTTTGGGGTTCATCGTGTCCAAGCAGGGCATCGAGGCCAATCCAGAAAAAATCTCAGCGATAACCAAAATGGCCCCCATCCGAGATCTGAAAGGCGTACAGAGGGTCACGGGCTGCTTAGCGGCGCTCAGCCGTTTCATTTCGCGCCTCGGCGAAAAAGCGCTCCCTCTGTACCGCCTCTTGAAGAAATCGGAGCATTTTTCCTGGACCCTCGAGGCTGAGGAAGCCCTCACCAAACTCAAGGTCGCACTCTCTAACTCACCAATACTCGTCCCGCCGACCCCAGGAGAGCCGCTCCTACTATATGTCACTGCGACATCACAAGTAGTCAGCGCAGTCCTGGTCGTCGAACGGGCCGAGGAAGCTCACGCCCTGCCCGTCCAAAGGCCGGTCTATTTCATTAGTGAGGTGCTCTCAGAAACCAAGGTCCGTTACCCTCAGATCCAGAAACTGCTCTATGCTGTCATCTTGACACGGCGCAAGCTCCGACACTACTTTGAGGGCCACCCAGTTACTGTGGTTTCTTCTTTCCCCCTGGGAGAGATAGCCCAGAACCGGGAAGCCACGGGTAGGATCGCCAAGTGGGCGGTCGAGCTCATGGGTGAGACCCTATCCTATGCACCACGCAAAGCCATAAAGTCACAAGTGTTGGCAGATTTCTTGGCTGAATGGACCGACACCCAGCTCCCTCCCGCACAGCTCTAGGCCGAACTCTGGACCATGTACTTCGACGGGTCTTTGATGAAAACAGGAGCGGGCGCGGGCTTGCTCTTCATCTCACCCCTCGGAGTTCACATACGCTACATCATCTGGCTCCATTTCCCTGCGTCCAACAACGTCGCCGAATACGAGGCACTCGTCACGGGGCTAAGAATCGCCATCGAGCTCGGGGTCCGACACCTTGATGTTCGAGGCGACTCCCAGCTAGTGATCGATCAAGTCATGAAGAGCTCGAGCTGCCGCGACCCCAAGATGGAAGCCTACTGCCAAGAGGTACGACGCCTCGAGGACAAGTTTCATGGCCTCGAGCTCAACCACATAGCACGCAAGTATAATGAGGCCGCCGACGAACTCGCAAAAATCGCGTCAAGTCGAACTACGGTCCCACCCGACGTTTTCGCAAAAGATCTCCAACGGCCATCTGTCGACCTTGGGTCGGACGGAGGGGTCGACGGGTCGTCACTCGACCCCCCACCAGAGGCAGAGGCCCCCTCGACCGGGGCCGAAGCCATGCAGGTGGAAGGATCGACCCCACCATCTGACATCGAGCCTGACTGGCGCGCGCCGTACCTCGACTATCTTATCCAAGGGGACCTCCCCTCAAGTAAGACCGAGGCTCGACGGATCGCTCGCCGGGCCAAAACCTTTGTGATCATTGGTGACAGTAGGGAGCTGTACCGCCGCAGCCCTACAGGCATTCTCCAACGTTGCATCACAAACAAGGAAGGCAGGGACCTGCTCAACGACCTGCACTCGGGGGCTTGCGGTCACCACGCTGCGCCTCGAACCCTCGTCGGGAACGCCTTTCGACAAGGGTTCTATTGGCCCACCGCGGTCTCCGACGCCGTCAAGCTAGTACGCTCCTGTGAAGGTTGTCAGTACTATGCAAGGCAGACTCACCTCCCGGCACATGCTCTACAGACCATTCCCATCACATGGCCATTTGCCGTTTGGGGACTCGACCTCGTCGGACCACTGAAAAGAACTACTGGTGGCTTCACCCATTTGCTTGTCGCAATCGACAAGTTTTCCAAGTGGATCGAGGCTCGTCCCATCACCAGTATTAGGTCCGAACAAGCGGTGCTCTTCTTCACCGACATTATCCATCGATTTGGAGTTCCAAACTGTATTATCACTGACAACGGCACCCAGTTCACTGGTAAAAAGTTTCTGGATTTCTGTGACCACCATCACATTCGCGTGCTCTGGTCGGCCGTAGCTCATCCAAAAACAAACGGCCAAGTAGAACGTGCCAATGGCATGCTCCTACAAGGCCTGAAACCCAGAATCTTTGACAAGTTAAACAAGCATGGCAAAAGATGGGCTGCCGAGCTGCCCTCGGTCCTGTGGAGCCTAAGAACAACGCCGAGTCGAGCCACGGGGTTCACTCCGTTCTTCTTAGTCTACGGTTCTGAGGCAGTCCTCCCAACCGATATTGAATACGGATCCCCAAGGTTAAAGGCCTACAACGAAAGAAATAACGACGCCGCAAGAGAGAACGCCCTCGACCAGCTCGAGGAAGCCCGTGATGTGGCTTTATTGCATTCTGCCAGGTACCAGCAGGGTCTCCGACGCTACCACGACAGACACGTACGCAAGCGCGACCTCAACGTCGGCGATCTAGTGCTACGTCGGAACCAGAACACCAAGGGGCGCCACAAGCTCACGCCACCATGGGAAGGACCGTACATAATCGCAGAAGTACTAAAGCCGGGCACCTACAAGCTATCCAACGAGAAAGGCGAAATCTTCACCAACGCTTGGAACATTGAACAGCTACGTCGCTTTTTTCCTTAGAAAGCCTCGAGGCTCTGTAATTCCCTTTTCATCAATAAAGAATACAGCAGTGTCAAACTTTTTCGACTCACGATGAGGGAGGATCAACTCTGTACTACTAGAATCGACCCTCCCTCGGGGGCTACACAGGGGGGAACTCCTCAGTCCCCGGAAAAATTTACACTCTTTTAAAAATTTCAAAGAGCCACTCCTTAGGTCAGTGATGCCAAGCTCTCACACGATCTGCGAAAGCCGCAACGGCATCCTAAAGCTTAAGGGCAGTTGAGCCACGAGATCACTCACGCCTCCGAGGCTACGGTACCTCCACTCACTCCCCCACGCCAAAGGACTCAGCCGCGTGCTAAGTAAATCATACGGGAGCACGATCCAGGCCATTAAGGAGAGAAAAGCTCGCATAAAATTAAATTAACCACGAATTATGTCTCGAGTTCTTAAGGCCCCTACGGCCACCACAACCAAAATTCAAGATAGCTAACCTATTACACGGGCCTCCGTGCCCAGATTTGGCTCACAGGCCTTCGTCGTCAGCGGGCGGCACCACCTCAGGCTCAAAGAGCGAGGCCAGACAGCTCCCAGGCCCCTCCGCGGCTTCGATCAGATCCAAGCAAGCGTCTGCGTTCTCCGCGTCAGTCCGCTCTGGGTCTGTGATGAAGCCGTCGGCGACGAGCTCCATGTCGAACACAAAGCCCGAGCGAACGACGGCTAGCGCCCTCTTTACGCCGTGGTGGAGGCTGTCCCGTATCTTCTCCCGGGCGAGGTAACATAGCGCCGCTACCCGACGGACGAAGGAGTTCCCCGGAGCGTCTTCTCCGGTGTCGACGTCGGGCTCGACCCCCAGACCGTCACACACCGAGGTGATCGCGCCCTGGAGCAGCTGGGTCCTCTGCGTCTCGGCTTCCAGGAGGCTCTGCAGGGAGTTCGCGGTCGAGTGGGCCTCCTGGTTCTCGCGCTCCAGCTCTGAAATACAACAAGGCAGATTAGCACCTGACACGACGCCTCAGCTACATAGCTGCAACGAGCTACTTACCTCCAACATGGGTCTTCAAACCCACGACCTCGTCGCGGAGCCCCCCGCACGTCCGCTCGAGCCCCAGGAGGGCACTATCCTTCTCACGGACGGTCGCCTTCAGGGCCTCGATCTCTTGGCGGGCGGCTTGAAGCGCCGTGTCCTTCTCCTGGACGGCCCCGCTCAGCCTCGAGATCTCGTCCTTCAGCGCGCTAAACCGGGCCGTGACCTGCCCGATCTGGACGTTGAGGGCGTCACGTTGACGGCTGGCCTGCGAGACGTCCTCCTCGAGCTCCTTGACCCGCGCCGACAGGGGCTCGAGGTCTCGGCGGGCCTGGGCAGCCTCTTCCCGGGCCTTGTCCGCCTCGGTGCGCATCGAGGCTTCAGCCGCCCATGCCTGGATCGCCTCTTCCTTCACCGTCGAGTAGGCGGTGCGCAGTTCCGCCATCTCAGCGGACCGATCGGCGAGCCTCTTCTGAGTCTCCTCGACCAGGGCCCGTTGCCGGGACAGCGACGCCCACACACCGCTCTCACCCCGGATGAAGAGCGACTTGCGGCGGGAGGTCTCCTTGAGTTCCTAATTCAAGGAAAACCGAAAAACATAATGAATCCAAAGGAAAGAGACACAAAGAGCCACGGAATAAGCCGGCAGATTAATCATACCTCGGTGGCATCCAGCATGCCCCGCGAAACGGCGTCGGACGCCACGCTGAGTAGCCGAGCGAGATGTCGGCGGACGCCCTCGAGGTACTGCCAGCGGTGGACCTCATCTCTGTCGTTCAGGGTGAGGATGGGCTCGCCGTCGAGGTTCGCGGCATCCTTGAACTGAAGAGGCGGCCCTCCCCACCTCGGGATCTCCTCCTCGGCCCGCGCTATCGCCAGCGCGGCGAAGTCTGGCCACGACGATGACGACGTAGCCGGGGCACCTCCCGGCCCGGTCGAAGGGCCGGCCTCGTTGCCCTCGCTCGCCGCCCCGACAGGGGCCGAGGCTTCAGCCCGGCTCGTGGTCTCACCCTCCTCGACCCCCACTATCTCTTTTCCCTTGTCCAGGGGGGTGTCGTCGAGGGTAACGACCACGGGCGCCCGCCCCTCGGCGGTGACCGGCCCCTCGGCAACCAGCGCCTCCGGAGCTGGCGCCTCTGCCGTTGACGCCTCTGGGGTCGGTACCTCGCCCGACGGCGGCTCGGAAGCCGGCGCTCCGACCACCGGTGCCCCCGCGACCGGCACCTCAACCTCCGGCGCCGCCGCCTCCGGGGCTCCGGCAGAAGGCTCGACGGCCGCGCCCTCCGTCATGCCCACCGGCTGCACCGGTAGGTCTTGCTGCGGCTGCGGCTCCCTCGCCGGCGCCACCTCCTGCTCCGGCGCCGGTGCAGCTCCCTCCGCGGCCGCTTCGGCGGCCGCCCCCTCCGCGGCCACTTCCACGGTGACCTCAGCCGAGGGCAGCGCCTTAGGCTCCGCCTCGACCGGGCCGGGCGCCACCACCCTTGCCGGCTCTGACCCCGCCATCGCAGGATCGGGGCCGGCAACCGTCGAAGCACCCGCGGCCTCCCGCTGCCGACGGCGCTCCTTCGCAGCCTCGACCTCGCGGACCCAGGCCGCGTCCTGTTCCGCCGACCGGTTAAGGACGATGGCGCTGGCTCGAAGGGACTTCACGGGGGTGGGCCCCATGGTCTCCGCCTTCCGTTTCAGCCTGAAAAATAAAGGATAAGTCGATCGACGAAATCAAAGGATAAGACAAGTCCCCTTCTGCTCAAAAACTTACCCGGAGATCGGCACCAGGGGCCTCGACCCCCCACGGTCCGAGCCGCTCGAGGTGGCAGGCGGTGGCCTCGCGGCAGCCCCACCCGCGGACCGAGCACTCCTTGGGGCTCTCGCCGGCGCGCCGCTACGCGCTTTCTGTGCCTCCGAGGCCAACTGGCCTCGGGTTTTCACGCCCGACGGAGGCGCCGCCGACGACGATGTCGGCGCCCCCGCCCCCGTCCCCACCTGAGCTTGCGGGGCCTGGGCTGGGGCAGGCGCCCCTGTCGACCCCTCTGGCTGGGTCCGGGGCGAGGCGGCCCCTCCTGCCGAGGGGCCCGCCTCCTTCTTTTCTTCCTCTTTCTTCTTCTTCTTCTTCCTCTCCTCTTCCTCGTCGTCCTCCTCGACCTCCTCGACCACGACGACCGAGGAGGATGACCCCGCGATGGGCTCCAGCAGGGGACGGATGTCGGGAAGGCTCCCCAGCCCGGTCGCGGCCTCGTACCGCGACAGGGCGTCATCATCCTCGCCGCTGCTGCCGTCGTCCTCCCCCGACATGGTCTCGGAGGGCGACGGCTCCAAAGGGAGCCCGTCGAGGGCCTATTGGCGCCGGAGTTTCTTCCGCGCCTCCTTCTCCCTGGACTTCCGGGCCGCCCGTTTCTTGGTCGATTCCTTGACCGCTTTCTGCTTCGAGGCGTGCTCCCGTCGAGCATCCCGAGCAGGCCGGTCCTCCGGAACCGGCGGTCATGTCTCCCGCAGCGCCGATAGGTCCTGCGCATTGGCGTCGACCGGATCAGGGGAAGGTCTCGAAGACGAACCGAACTAAAGTACAAGCGTACTAAGGAACTTACCACGGGCTCGAACCCCTCAGTGGGCCTCATGGGGAGCAGGTCGGCTTCCTCCGCCTTGAAGGTCCCCACCATCCGGCGGGCTCGGCGAAGCCCCTCCTCGGGGGTGAGGGTCTCGTGTGACATCCGGCTCCCCTCTAGCGACGCCTCCGGGGTCATCTGGTCGAGGCGCAGGCGACGTCGGCACAGCGGCATCACCCGGCGGCGATGAAACGCCGTCGCTACCGCCGCCGCCGTCAGGCCTCGAGCACGAAGCTGCTGCAGCGCTGCCAGCAACGGATCCAGACGCGGCTTCTCGACGTTCGGTACACCGTACACCCAGCGGTCCTCCCGGGCGGTCAGCACGCGGCCGGTGTACCTCGGCAGCTGGTTGTCGTCGTTGCGGAGGTAGAACCAGCCCGCGTGCCACCCGCTATTCGAAGAGATGAGGCGAGTCGGGATGTACTGGTCCGCCCGGCTCGACCTCAACTGCAGGACGCAGCTCCCTACCCACGCTGCGTAGAAGACACCCTTCCCTCCCGCATTCCGCGCGAAGAGCTCGGCCTTGAAAAGGTGGAGCCACAGGTTCCACTGCGGCTCCACCCCGAGATATCCCTCGCAGACCGCCGCAAAGATGGTGGCCTGCGCGATGGCGTTGGGGGCGAGATGGTGGAGCTCCACCCGGTAGTAGTGGAGAAGCGCCCGCATGAAAGCCGACGACGGGATGCCGAACCCCTGCTCGTGGAAACTTACGAAGCTCACCACGTAGCCTTCTGGGGGGGCCGGCTCCCGGTGGGTCGACGGCGGCGCGATCCACTCCGGCCGCGACCGACTCGTCCTCGGCCGCAGCAACCCATCTTCAACTAGCTCCTCCAGCTTCTTCTCCGTGACGGAAGAGGAGGCCCAGTCTTCGGCAGCGAGAAATTGGCTCTTTCCAGCCATCAGCGCCGACGGGAAGGGAGAGTGTGGAGGAAAAGGCGGCGGCGGCAGCAATGCGGACAGAAGGCACAAGGGGGGCTAGGGTTTTCTGGGGCAAGAGGATGGCAGAAGCGCAAGAGACCGGAAGGAGGCACGGACGCCTGGGTCTTGCCTTTATAGGCCAGACGGAAGTTCAACGGCCGCGCGAAAAGGTAGGAACAGTTTCCCGTAATAAATGCGCTCACCTAACCGTCCCTCACGCCTTACAGGAGCAAGGCACGTGGCCGTCCCCCACGCAGTAACCGAGCACCACGCCGCCCACTACCGCGCCGATCTCGCCCTAAAAAGGCGCGCCAGGCTAACGGGCGGGGCGAGATCCGCGGACGGATATTCCTAGATTTCCTTAACGGGCTCCGGGCCCATTTTAAGTCTCGAGGGAACGGAGGCTGGCCCTCAACCTGGGTTCGACAGCCGCCCTCGAGCAACAGAGCAAGGGACGACCAGGGATGCGCCCGTACACGGCCAGGGCTCGAGCCACGCTCTCGAGGCACCCCAAGACGTATTCGAGGCCAAAGGATGAGGACGAAGCAGGAATCCCCTCGGGGGAGGCATCGAGCCCTCGGATCCCGTCGCAGGGAACCGACATCCGCACGACCACTCCTTGGCATCATTGAAGAGTGCCCCCGGGCCCCAAGCCGACTCCTAACGACTGGAGCACGGACTCTCACTCGAATCCCCCCGTTAGTAGCTCACCGGAGATCGCCGCACTCGCCCGAACGGGGTAGTACGACGTTCCCCACCCCTCCTCCTCCTCTCCGTAGGATGAGCGTGAGGGCCGGACAACAAAAGACGGCAGGGACTCCGATCGACCTCGTGCGCGCGAGGCTCGGGGGCTCAGCCGCATCAACTATTCCCTAGCGAATCCCGATTAAAGACCTCGGAGGAGACTTTCTCAATACTCCACCGAGGCCTCGGGGGCTACACCCGGCGGGTGCGCTCGCGCGCCCCCACCGGAAGAAGTCCTGAAAGCACTCAGATGTCCCTGTCGAGGAAGCCAACAGCGCTATGACTCCAGTTCATCAGCTAAAAACCTCTAGGAGAGTGAACACACACTCACCTAAAGGCTCGGGGGCTACTGTCGGTACCAATGCCAAAGGGGTACCCATATTCAACGATAATATAAACTAAAGTAACCCGATCACGACAAAGCACTACCCGCTTCAGAAACGCGCGACAGGCCCAGCTCGTACGAGGCCGGCTCGACGGATTGCCTCGACCGCATCCCGCCTCCGACTCGTACGAGGCCCCCCCGACGGGAGGCCTCGACCGCGCCCCGACCCGCACGGGCCTCGACCGCCCCCCGGGAGCGCTCCGACTCGCGCGAACCCGGGTCGAGGCGCTCGACCCCCTTTCTTTACCTACTCCCGGACAAAAGTCTCAGCATTTAATGCAATTACCTACTACCACCTATCGGCATGGCCGCACGTACAGTCGACGTGGGAACAATACCAGTGTCAGTCCTCACTGTTTAATCGCCCATCCCGTGATGGGAGGTGAAAAACGTCACTGTACCCACCTTACCTCACGCTGTACATCACTAGTTACCCTCGAGGAAAGATACGACAAAGTCCGTACACCACGATTCCAGGGATTCGGACTTATCCGTTCGGCCTCGACCTGGCCTCGACCCGGCCTCGACCCCCAGTACAGCACAACAGGGAAAGAGGGACGGTATGGCACGACGCTCCGGGTCACTTCGACGCCTACGACATCACATCCCAGAGATGGCCTCCCATTCCTGAGGCACGTCGCTACAACCACCTCCACAGGATCGACAAAACGTCATCTCAAGGCTCCCGTCGTCCTGGCCTCTTCTCATCCTATAAAAGGGTAGGCCAGGGCCCTAGAGAAGACCAGAAAAAAGGACCGGCGATACACAACATAGCGATCAACATCTCAAGCAATCTTCTTGTACTCTTTCTTTTTGTCCTTTGGGACTTGGGCTCGTCGCCCTCTCCCGCAAGCTTGTAGCCCCTACACAAGCACCTCGGTGCAAGGAAATACAAACCTCTCCTCCCCCGCTGGACGTAGGGCCTTCCTTTGCCCGAACCAGGATAAATCCCCGTGTGTTCTCCTTGCATAGCCATCCAGGAAAGGGACACGCAGCATTTTACTCGTTGGTTTAGGACCCCCTCGGGTCTGAGCACCGACAGCATGAGTGTGTAAAAATGTACCATCATAAGTTCAACAAGTCAAGCAATCATTCACACAAGGTTTCACATAAATTTTTATGTTCCTATATCAATCTTTTTGTAAAAAAAATATCTAGGTTGGTTATATAAACTATCTCCTATGCAATATTAAAAAGTTCAAATTTTTAGCGATTTTTTAAAAACTAGGTCAAATTTTTAGGGTGTTACAGGTATACCATGAAAATATAATTAATAAAAAATATGTATAATAATACTTTGTTGGTATCATAAATGTTGTTATTTTATTATATAAAATAAATTTGGTCAAACTTGAAATCATTTGTCTCTCTAAGATTTTTGGAATGACTTATAATTTGGGATGGAGGGAGTAAGACCTGGGGTAAGAACTCAAAAATTTAGGGTGCCAAATGGGTAATTTGTCAACATCGGAATAAAGATGAGAACTCGCGGGACAAGTGGTCAAGGACCGCTTCAATTATTATTATATTATTATCAACTGCAAGATTCCTTGCCATGATCAAGAAAATACCAAATGGTATAAGCAAGCCATAAATAATAAAGCCAGAAGAACAGCATGCATTGGAAACATCACGAGCATATATCAGTGTGCAGGCGTTTCGGCCGCCAGCACCGGCAACGACGACAACGGGGCCAGCTGGAGGTCTCTCCTGTTGGTCCGGCCGCTAGGCGTGGAGGGAGGGGGCCTGATCCACGTCAAGACCTGCTGCTCAGCCACAACGGCCTTGGTCACCACCGGCCCGATGCGAGGTGTACGTGCCGCCGGCGACCGACCCTTGGTGCAGCGCCTCGACAACAGTCGTCGCAGGCGGTGCCAGCAGGGGATGCAGACCGGACGACGAAGGACGCTCCGCCAGTCCGCCGCTGCCGCCGTCACCGCTAGCAGCAGCAACAACAACAAGGTGGTGATGGCCGGCATTATTCCGACGGTACTTGTCTCCTTGAGGCCCATGGTGAATTTACTTTAGCACGGGAATTGAAAGGAGATCGAGGTCTGTCTAATAGGTTCTGCCGCAAGTTATTATTTATATACACTAGTATAATCTAAAACGATTAAAGTAAAAATAGAGATGATGCTCAACAAAAAAAAAGTAAAACTAGAGATGGAAACTCATCTCTTACCATAACAACCAACAGGGTCAGGATTAATCCTGTATGCACAAATGAGGACAGAGCCTACGTCTCCGTTGGTGAAAACACCAGCAGGAGCACAATTGATTAAAGGACTCGGAGAAGGAAATTAAAAGAAGATGCCGATAGGACAAAAAGGCAATGTGCCACACAAGTATGGAAACCGTGACGGGTTTGCTATGTCCATTATCTGCCGATTATTTCTTCAATATAGGAAAGAAAGGAAGTGATATAAGGGCAGTCCTAATGAAAGAAACTAGTAATTTCTATAATATAGGATACCACACTAAAAAAGTACTGCTGTCCAACCCATAGTTTCTATGAGTAATAATTATTTTCTCTTTCTCCTCCCAACTCTATCTTCTTCCTCCAATGGAAGTGCGACACGAGCTCCCTAGAAACTGGTGGTTTCTCCCCAATGATGATTTCATGGTTTCTTGGTGCATTGGGTCAAGAGTAGACCTGATTTCTTCATGAAGAAACCATTTCTATGATTTTTGCTCTCTTTCTTCATTAATTACGTTACCATGTCAGCATTTTGCCTACGTGGCAAGTCATTTAATGAGGATAGAAACCATCATCAATGCACCATTGGGACTGCCCTAAGGGCATGTGCAACGGCATGCTGGCCGTCGTCTCCCGGCTGCGAATTTTGCAGAACCCCCCGCCCCAGTTCACTACAGTAAATGAGGAGAGATAACGAAGCCGTCGCATGGTGAGACGACAGCGAGTGCTCGTGCTCCCAGGCGAACAAGACGGCTGGCCACACGCTGTACAGAGCTGCCATCTCCCATTGCCGCCGCGCGGATCCTGCTGCGTGTGTGCTGGGTGAAGATTGCGCGCCAAATCTCCCACCATATATGTTTCGTCTTTGCTATTTTTCCCCACCTCGACTGTCTCGGCCGCCCTTGCGGGGCGTGCAATCTTCACCCAGCGCGCGTGTAACACCCCTGGTGTTAGTTAGCCTCATAATGCATTCATAATGCATGATCATGGCATGGCATTACCATAAGCATCGTCATTTCATGTGCATCATTGCTTGAAACATGACTTTGCAACATTGTGAATTATATGTGCTTCTTTTATGTGTTGCTAGGGTTTGGTATAGATGACAGATGTGATGCTATTGTGTGACTTGGGGGCTTGAAAACATCTTTGATATGTTAGTGGAGCAAAATGAGCTAGGGTCTATATTCATGTTTTGACCAAAATCCAATTTGACTAAGTTTGACCCTAGTTTGACCATAGTACTGATCTGCTTTGACCAATTTAAAAGTGTTATCTAGAGACCTTACATGGAGGTGCACCCTTTACCAAAGTTGTAGGAAATTTATCAAGGAACAAAAGTCTCAATATACCCATCTCATGAAAATGGCTAGAAAATCCTCAAACAGGGCCCACAAGTCAGTTTGAAGTGCTGTTATAACACTTAGAAAATTTTCCTAAGTCCTAATGCAGTCACAGTTTCAATGTACACCCCTCTAGGGCTCTATAGTTTCTAACCTAGGCCAATTTAGCTCAAGTTCTTATTGACATATTTATAGTACTCACATAGCTCTATGATTTTGTCAATAACACCATCACCTAATTCTCACTGGTTTAGGAAATATAGAGCGGGGAAAAATCGGGTTCAGTCGGGGTTTCACTGAAATTTAGTTTCAGTTTCCTTGTGACCTACTTTGGGACGTTGTATCTCACTAACTAAGCCAAACCAGTCCATGATCCTATTGACAAACTTGGAGATCTTACTTAGAGCTACAATTTTGTAATTAACACCTTGGCCCAATTCGAAATCGTTTGCGAGATATTGAGCTCCAAACTTGGTCTAACAGTCACCCTATCGGCTTCCATTCAGTCGGCTTCAGTTCGTCAGAAGTTCAAAATGTCGAACTCCTTCACATCGTGGCCGACCGGCCACAGAGCGGTGCTGCCGCGTGGCTGCTACGCGTCGAAGTCGTGTTGAGCTCGCGAGGATGAATTGCCACGCCGCCTAGAGGCCCAGCTCATTCTCATTCTCGCTCCACCTCTCCCTTTCTCTTCTTTGCTCTCGGCATAGGAGCACGGGGGCGCTCATGGCCGCCGCGGTAAGCTGCTGGCCGCACACCGTCACCGCCCCGTCGCTCGATGAACCTAGCGCATCCACAGCTTCACAATTGCCTACGCTACCCCCCGGTCCCTCTTGCTAAGCCAGACGAGCAGGGTGGACCGCGTTTCGGCCCCTCCGCCGTCGTCACCGCCTCCGGTGAACCCGCGCTCATGTGGTCAGCCTTCACCGGAAATTGTTCCGCCTCCCCACCTCTCGTTCTCTGGTCTCTAGGTCCCATAGATGGTTGTCCTTAGGTGGTGCCCTTCCTCTCCCCGTGGTTTGGCCGGAACGAGCTCGTCCGTCGCCGCCGCAACACCTCACGCGAGGCCAAGCTTCACGGGATGCTCCGCCACCTCGCTAGTAGCTCCAATAGCTTCACCTCGTCGCGCCGAATCCGTAGCTGCCCTCGCCTAGGCCAGCCGAACACTGTGCCGGCCGGCGTGCCACCACTGAGCGCCGCCGCCCGCCATTGCCGGCGGTGAGCCATCTCGGTCTAACCCTAGCGCCGCTATAGCACATCATTGGGTGCGGTTCGTCGAGAGGAACACGATGGTGGGGTCGGCCTCGTCGGAAACCTCGCCGGCGGTGAGGAATCGGCCGGCGGCCGCCCCTCCTCTGTTTCCCCTCCCTGTTCCAGCGCTGGGCTGATTAGGCTGCGGGCCGAGCCATGTGCTGGGCCGAGCTAGCTAATTGGGCCGGCCCGAAGTAGAATAGGGTGTTTGTTTCAATTTATTTATTTGATTCTTGTGCAAACTTCAAAAATGTATATCTCCTGTTCTAGAGGTCCAAATGAGATGCTATAAATTTTTGTGTGCTCTACATAATGTCTAGTTTATTATAAAAATATAAAATGTGCCATGTTTTGTGATAAATTAAATAGTTATTAATTATATCTTTTATTAATGTAGAAAAAGGAGAAAATGATATCTTTTTCTGTGAAGCTCCAAATGGCATGAAATTTTTATAGTGAACTGCTCATATCATGAATAGCTTATGGTTAAATTTTCATGCAATTTGGATGGGGTTTCGTGGAGTTATATAATTATCTTGTTTGCTTGAATGGATCTTGTGTGAATTTTCATAATTTTTCTATAGATCCAGTAAGGGTGAAACTTGGTGAATGTTGTTCTTATATTAGAGAGATGTTAGGAAAAATATGAAATCTGTTGTTTGATACTTTTCAATAGGGTTTCCTATTTATGCTAGAAATAAACCTGCCATCTGTTATTTTTGATATCTCCATATTTGCTTGTCAAAATGAAGTGAAATTTTTATGGTAGCCTATGTGAAGCATTAGATGGCTACTGTAATTTTTGTAGATTTTTATATATAGTTTTGCTATATGTTTCTTTAATCACCTAATTAACTAAATAAATTATAAAAGAATATTAAATAATTTATTTAGAAGTTGGCATTATACTTTCTGATGTTTCTTTGGTATGCACAACAAGTTGGTAAACTTGGTTTGGTCCAATTGTGCTTTTGAATCATCACTAAATATTTAAATTAGTGATCCTGCCATTTTGGACAGAATTGCTAGTTAAGAGAATTACCCTATGTTAATGATGTTTTCATGCTTGGTGGTCTATAGCAAAGTTGTTGAGAATTTCATGAACTAGTTGCTGGTAAATTTGGGTAGCATTTGGACTTATAGTTTAAAAATGACAGCTGTTCCAAGTTGGGTTCAGTTTTGGAAGGGATCTCTGTCTTTTAGAACAGATTCTGTATGTATGCTATTTTAACTTGGTAAATGGTGAAATCATGCTTAGATGTTTATAAATGAAATGTAGACAATTTCATAAGCTTTCCAGAATGTCCTCTTTCAGGTCATTTAGAATTGTAGAACTCCAGTTGTGAGTTTTCTTAGCTACTGTTGATAATATGTTGTAAACACTAATGTCTGGAATCTTGTTGCGTGCGTGTGTAATCTTAACTTGGTGATACTTAGTGGTTTCTTAGGAATGTTTAAACATGTCAATACCGGAGAGGAAATTTGCACCTAAGATTGAATTGATTTTGAATAGAGCACCACATAACTTGGTTTTGTGCTTACAACATTGCAATGTCATTGCATTCATCTTCACATCATTCATGCACGTCCATAAATCATCATGTCATTTTTGGATGCATACATGAAATTCATTGGATGCATATACATGCAATAGGTGTGCCAAGAATCGTGTTACGAGCGAAGTCCCGCTGGGCGTGGGACCCGAAGTTGAAGTCCGTTCGAGAACCGGAGGTCCAGTCCGGCGAAGCCGGAGAAGACGTGGGAACCGTTCTTGAAGCCGAACCTCGATCTCTCTTCTTTCGGTTAAGGCAAGCCCCGGAGCATTATAAGCCTCCTACTTTCAAAGCAATTATCTATCTATACATGTTATATGTATTGTTGCATTACGTGATAGGAGTTGTATGGAAACCCTTGCTGCATTGATAACACTCCTTGTCCAGCAATTCGAACCTTGAATCCTAAGTAGACAGGATCGTATCTATGCTTAGCCCTGCTAAATTAGACCGGTAGAAGTCGGGTGATTTCCTGTCACCTGCGAGATATAGGGCTTTATCAGGTCACGGTTGGCTATACTTGCTATCGTGGAAGTGAACCATGTGTTAATAAAATGAAATGAGACCGGGTGGGATGACGATAGTGAAGCAACAAGGCATGGAGGTCTTGGGTGTGGATCTATCCCCGTCTGTGTCGATTAAGGACCGAGACCTGGAGCCTTCTATGTCATTTTGAACGCATGCCTGACATTTAGCTGGCCGGCCTAAGGTTGCCGACCGCGAAGCCTAGTAGCTCAACTCAGGTTGCGAAGTCGAAAAGTGAAAGTCGCCTCGGAAGGGAGCCAGAGGGTCCAAGGGCAGGTGAGTTAAAAGTCCTGAGCATCCTGGCCACTGGTATCCCTGAGAACGCGGCGCTGTTCGGGCCCACCCTGAGTTGTACCAAAGGTTATCTACGGCTGCCTTTAGCGGGGTTTGCCGGGTGAGTGTCAGGAATACCCCCTCAGCTGAGTTGGAATCGATTCGAGTCGCCGTCTCTCCCGGATAGTGAGAAACTTGACTGGTTATCTCTAGCGTAGATACACTAAAGATTAATGATGGTTCGGAATTGATGATAATGATGATGATAGCCTTATTATACCTGCTATGGTTAATATTGTTTGTGAAAGGATCAAGATGCCCAAGAGGGGGGTGAATTGGGCTTTTCTAAAAAATAATTGCAAGAATTAAATCCTACAAGCCGGAATTCACCCCTAGTGCCTACTTGTGTTCCTAGAGAGTCTACCGTTAAAAGGTTTTGCACCCTAGTTTCCAATTCCTAGTCTAGCATGGCAATTCTAGGAAAGTAAAACAAGCAATGAAAGTAAGTACGAGAAAGTAATTGCTTGAAAGTAAAGGGGCAAGGAACACGGCGATGTTTTTCCGAGGTATCGGAGAGTCGCCACTCCCCACTAGTCCTCGTTGGAGCACCCGCACAAGGGTGTCGCTCCCCCTTGATCCGCGCAAGGATCAAGTGCTCTCTACGGGTTGATTCTTCGACACTCCGTCACGGCGAATCACCCAAAACCGCTCACAACTTGAGTTGGGTCATCCACAAGCTCCACCAGATGATCACCAAACTCCCAATCACCACCAAGCCGTCTAGGTGATGGCGATCACCAAGAGTAACAAGCTAGAACTCTCACTTGACCACAACGAGCCCAAATGAGAAGATGGATGCACACTTGCTACTCTCTAATCACTAGTGAGGAATCTCAAACTTTGATTCTCAAATCTCTATCCTCACTAGAGCTCTTGCACTCCCTTGCACTCTAAAGGGTTTTCTCAGATGTTTGAATGAGCAAGAGACCTCTAAAAGAGGTGGAGGGGTTGTATTTATACACCCCTCAAAGAAAACGAACCGTTACTTTCTGACACGGGGTCACCGGACGCGCCGGTGCAACTGACCGGACGCGCCGGTCGCCCGTAACGGTCAAAACACGATTTTGAACTGAACCACTGGACGCGCCGGTCAGAGGTGACCGGACGCGTCCGATCGTGCAAGGGTGCTTACTGTACTCACACCGGATGCGAGGTCGCGTCCGATGGCTGAAGACTGGACGCGTCCGGTCCTCTCAGGACCTTACTGGACTGTGACCGGACGCGCCGATCACAGCCAGGGCGCGTCCGACGGGCGTTTTCCCTGAGTGACACGTGTCACCGACTGACCACCGCGTCCGGTCCTCACGAGGACCGCGTCCGGTGGTCAAGGCCGAAACCCTAGCGCGGTAGCGTACTGACCGGACGCGTCCGGTGCTCCCGAAGACCGCGTCCGGTGCCTGGAAAACAGCCCGAAACTTCTCGAAACGCGTCGCAACTTCAACCAAGTTGCTTCCAACTGAACTTTGAGCTATTCTAGGGTTGCCTAGCGCCAAGTTTAACAAGTGTGCACCACACCTAAACATAGGACTCGCCTAGGTCAAGCTACCCATTCATGCCCCCCTTTATAGTACGGCCAAAAGAGAAAAACAAAGATCCTAACGACTATTCCGAATGAGTCTCAACACCTCGTCATCCGGAACTAACCGTCCTTAATCTTGACGTCACTCTTTTGAAAACCGAAACGATTTCCATCAAGGGACATGAATACCACAGTGCTCAAAGCAGTTATCACCTCCATGACCTAACTTACCAAGTTTCTGCAAAACACACGTTAGTCATGGTAATAAAGTGTTGTCATTAATTACCGAAACCAAACCTTGGGGCCTAGATGCTTTCAATCTCCCCCTTTTTGGTGATTGATGACAACACTAAGTTTCAATGGATTAGAGTGAAGGTTTTCGAGCATGCTTGGTTCACATAAGCAAAAGACAATAAGCATAAGGGGTTAGGAATTGCTTATGTGCTCCAAGCCAAAAGAGTGTACTTCATAAGATAAGATAAAAAGCGTTAGTACACATAAAGATATAGCTCATAAGTAATCGGAGTAAGGCACGGAAGCACAACCTTAGAGCTATAGCTAAAGCGGTGACATATATTAATCACAGTGACGAATAACACAATAAGACTCAAAGTTTATGACTCGACGACAAAGTCACACGAATGCAATGCTAAAGATAAACTTGATATGCATGAATGTAGCACACGAAAAGCAAAAACCCACTAACAAGCTCCCCCTGAAACTACTCTCTCTCCCCCTTTGGCATCAAGCGCCAAAAAACTAATCTAATCTGACGGGGGGACAGACGGAGTCGTGTCGGGTGCCGAGGTGCGCGGAGTGATCACGAATTGAAGTGAATCGCCCTCGGAGTCTGAGCTATCTGGCTGACCCTCTGAAGAAGCACGTGGCTGCGAAGCGGTCTGGGTCTGAACAGGAACAGGCACTGACTGTGTAGCAACAAGTGGATCTGTCTGAGTAACCTGAGCCTGAAGTGCGCCAGTAGCTGGGGGATCTGTCGAGGCAACTGAAGAAGGGAGGGTCTCTATAGTCCCAGTCCCTGTCACTGGTGGAACGACTGCCTCGGAAGCTGACAACCCTGACGAAGTGTGAAACGTAGTCGTGTGCGAGGGTGTCGGCTGACCAGTCAACTCGCTGTAGGTGGCACTGAAATCACCAATAGGTGTGCCTGTCAGGAGATGCGGGCGAGGCTGATCTGACGGTGTGAACCCCGTATGTATAGGAGTGAAGCTCGGGGACTGAAAAGACTGGGGAACCTGCTGCTGTGGAGATGTAAACTGAAAGCTCGGCTGTCCCTGACTCGACGGACCACTGGAATGCAAAGCCGGAGCCATGATAGATGCAGGCGGAGGAACCCCAACTGTGATGAGATGCCGCAGAAGATCCATGTACTGCTGCTGACTCTATCTCTGCATCTCAACCTGTTGCCTCTAGATCTCGAGCTGCTGTCTCTGAAACTCGTCCTGGCGAGCCTGAATCTGTGCTAGTGCTGCAGCTGTATCCTGTGCCTGGCGCTGTATCTGCTGCTGCTGCTGCTCCTGAGCCTGGGTCAACCTCTCAAGGATAGCCACCATGGCTGGGTCTGAGCGGGAGGCTGAGCCAGATCCACCGGCCTCGTGGTCGTGAGACTGAGGAGACCGGTACCTGGGGATGGGCTGGTAGTCCTCATCAGTGCTGTCAGAAGTGACATCCTCAGGTATCTCAGCAGTCTGAGTCTCAAGGTCTACGAGCTCTGCCTCGGCAAGCTCGTCAACTCTGGCGTCCTTCTCAGCTGCTGTCTCAGGAACATCTGGGCGCTCACGCTGTCCTGGCGCTGGGGCCTGATCTCTAGTGACAGAGGCCCAAAGCTGTCGAATATCATAATCAGGGAATGCTGTAGTAGTGTTAGCAATCTCCGCCCTGATCTCTGGTGGCATCTGGATAGCAGATCTGATGATGAAACAAATCCAGTGGGCATAGGGAAGCTGACGGTTACCCTTGAAGCCCTCAGCAATGGTGTCCTCCATCTCACTGAGAATAAGATCCCAGATGTCAAACTGTCGCTGTGAAAGGAGGTGGTATACAACCCAAAGCTGCATCCTCGTCAGTCCCTCTCTGTAGCCAAGTCTGGGCAGTAAAGTGCGTCTGAGTATAGCATCCAGAACTCTGGCAAGTGGTGTCAGGCTGGCAGGAGTACGACGTGACCCTTCGCCAAAAGGCTCGCGAAAGCAGGGTCAAACCAGGTCGGTGGGTGGCACTGAACCGCCGTGAGGGCGTCTGGGAGGTGGAGTCTGACCATAGCATAACTGATGGATCCTCGTGTCAGAAGCAGGTAGTCTGAGGATCTCTCGAGCTCTGGAGCTGTAGAGTCTGTGATCGCGGCCTCTGAATGCAAAGTGGATGAACTCATGGGCAGGATCAATCCAAAGAGAAGCATAGAACTCCCTGACCCATGTGCCGCAGTAAGCACCTGTCCGTCCAAGTAGATCTGATAAGCCAGGCAGATAGGACAGGTGAGGACGGAGCTGCTCTCCCACAACATCAACCAATGCCTCTAGTCGACACACCCTCTGAGGTCTGAAAGCAATGCCACTGTCAACTAGGGCCCTGTAGAAGTCCTCCTGAAGTGGGGTATAGAAACCCTCTGAAGCTCTGGGATCTCTGACAAGTGGAAACCATCGGCTGACCTCCACAAACCTCAAGCTCTTCACCTGATGTGCTGAAGCACTCCTCAGGTCTAAGTGCTCGACCGGGGGTGACCCTCTAACTCTGGGAGGAGGTCGTGCTCCACGACGCTGGCCCTCTGGCCTAGGTGTCACCTGTGTCCGGGCACGTGTGGAGCGGCGACGTGGTGGAGACTGAGCTGCCTGCTCCTCTGTATCCTCAGTGGCCTGTGGAGCCTCAGTGGCCTGGGTAGACTCAGTAGCGTGTGGAGTCTCTGTAGCCTGTGTCTGTTTTGAGGGTGGATCAACTGACATCTGCTCTGAAGGTGCAGTAGCCTCGGTGCCCTCAGTGGCCTCAGTGCCGAGCTGTCGACCTTCAAGATGAAAACGACGCTCGCCTATGTGTAAGCCACTGCGTCTGCCACCTCTCTCTGCCTGCTCTGCAGCGTCTGCCACGGCCTGAGCAATCTCTGCATCTGACAGTGTCTTCCTCTTCTTCCTGGCTGCAATCTTGATGCGCTTACCGCGCGCAATCTCATCACGACGAGGAGGACTGTTGTCCCCGTCACCAGGAGCACCACCGGCGTTCTTGCAACGCACCATGCTGATCGACTGCCTGAAAACCTCTGTGAGATGATGAACTGACACTCGAGAGGCTTGGCCTCAATCCGTATCCGCAGGCTTGGCCTCGGATTTAGCGAACAGATCAGACCTGACACACCGACTGACTCGCTGCACGTATGGAATAGAGAGATATACTATAAGCACATATATATCTAAAGATACGAAACCCTAGATAGCAAGTACGTGAGATACGAAGTGAAACGTGACGCGAAGCTACCTCGGATCGACGAGATGACGGTGAAGGGATGCGGTGACCTAGTTCGCGAGAACCCCCGAGATCGGCGATCGAGCACTGAAATGACCAATCGAGATAGCAATGGAGGGTTATGGTCAACGGTAAGCCCTAACGAAGAAATTAAAAGGACTTGAAAGAACACGATCGAGTCGTTACCTCGAGCTAGGGTTATCAAACCCTAAGCTAGGGTTAGGGCACAACCCTAGGTGAAAAACTCGGCCAAAGGATGGAATCGAGGGCCCGAGTTGGCACGGGGATGCTGCGGCAGCTACAGGAAACCACGGTGGTGGTAGGCGGCCGGCGGCAAGGTGGATTTGCGGCGGATTACGGCGGCGGCGCGGCAAGCAGCGGCAGAGGCGCGGGCGCAGCGGGGCAGCGCGCTGGGCAGCGTGCGGCCAAGAGGGTGGCTGGAGCGCGGAGGGGTTGCCGGAGAGGAGGAAGATGGCAAGGGCGCGGCGGCTCCGGCGAGAACGGCGGCGAAACGGCGAAATAGGGTTGGCGGCGGCGGAAATCGCGTTCGGTGAAGAAAAAGATGAAGCCGAACAGTTTTTATGAGAGGCGCAGATCCGCTCGATACGGTATCACCGGACGCGGTGGTCAAAATGACCGGACGCGGTGGTGCAGCGTCCGGTGACACTCCAGTAAGCGCCTGGAGTGACCGGACGCGTCCGGTGTGGACTGACCGCACGCGGTCAGAGTCCGGTCGCTGAGTGCTCGGGAATTCATCGCGGAGCACCGGACGCGGTGGTGGTAGCCGGGACCGGACGCGGTGGTCGTCAGAGGCGCGTCCGGTGCAGCGTTCGATGCCTAGGTCTGGACTTTGTCTTCTGGAGGACCGGACGCGCTGGTGGACACCGGGACCGGACGCGGTGGTGAAGCAACACTGCGTCCGGTGCAGCGTCCGGTCGCTGTTTTTCGCCATTCTTCGTTCCGAACTACGACGCGACTTCTCCCAATCAAGTTCCAATTCAAAGAGACACAAATAAACACCAATTGGAACCTGATATGAGTGACCTCACTCAAACCCTCAAAATTTTCAAAATAGTTTGCCTTAGGCTAGTATAATTTTTACGAAAATAGGCAATAAACACCCGAGGAGCAACGTATGGCCATGCAATAGAGTTTTTGGACCTTTAGGAGCGTCAAAAGCTCTCTCTATTCATGGACGAACACAGAGGTTGCTCAAAGCTAAACCGAAAAGAAACGACAAACAAACAACCATGCATATGCAATGCAATACAAGAAAGTAAAGCTAGGTTGCTTGTCAAGTTTGATCCACGGTTAGGCTTCTTCACTCCTCCAAAGGAGGGTTATCGTAACCGTGTTAGCCAAGCCCTAAATGCATTGCGATAAAGTAAACGTGACATATGATACAATGCAATGCAAGGGACAACACGCGCTCATTTTTTAAAGTTACTTGAATCAAGCACATTAAGTTCACTTCTTAGTCTACAAAAGGTGGCCTCGTCCAAAGGTTTAGTGAAGATATCCGCTAATTGATTTTCACTTCGTACACCTTCTAGTGATATGTCATTTTTAGCAACGTGATCTCTTAGAAAGTGATGGCGGATATCAATGTGCTTGGTGCGAGAGTGTTGTACTGGATTGTTAGCAATTTTAACGGCACTTTCATTGTCACATAAAAGTGGCACCTTTTCAAGAACAACTCCATAGTCTAGGAGGGTTTGTTTCATATATAAGATTTGTGCACAACAAGCCCCCGCGGCAATGTATTCCGCCTCGGCGGTGGACAAAGCCACACTATTTTGCTTTTTAGATGACCAAGATACTAAGGATCTCCCAAGCAAATGGCACCCTCCGGATGTGCTTTTTCTATCAATTTTGCAACCGGCATAATCCGAGTCGGAATAGCCAACTAGTTGGAATCTAGCTCCTTTGGGATACCATAGACCAATGCTTGGGGTGTGCTTAAGATATCTTAGGATTCTTTTTACGGCACTTAAGTGAGGTTCTTTAGGGCACGCTTGAAAGCGAGCACACATGCACACACTAAACATGATATCGGGCCTAGATGCGGTAAGGTACAATAAGCTACCAATCATAGAACGGTAGAGAGTTTGATCAACCGGTTTACCTCCCTCATCTAGGTCGAGATGTCCATTTGATGGCATTGGGGTCTTGATTGGCTTGCATTCTTCCATCTTGAATCTTTTGAGAAGATCCTTGGTATACTTTTCTTGAGAGATGAAAATCCCTTCTCTCATTTGCTTGACTTGAAAACCAAGGAAGAATGTGAGCTCACCAATCATTGACATCTCGAACTCCTTCGACATCAATTCACCAAACTCCTTGCAATAATCTTCATTTGTTGACCCGAAGATGATATCATCAACATACACTTGACAAATGAAGATCTCCCCATTAAGCTTCTTGGTGAATAGTGTGGTGTCGACCTTCCCGATGGTGAAGCCCTTCTCAATGAGGAAGTCCCGGAGGCGCTCATACCACGCTCTAGGGGCTTGTTTGAGCCCATATAGCGCCTTGGACAACCTATAAACATGATTAGGATATCTAGGGTCTTCAAACCCGGGAGGTTGATTGACATAGACTAGTTCATTTATAAAGCCATTTAAGAATGCACTTTTCACATCCATTTGATATAATTTCATATCATGATGTGATGCATATGCAAGGAGGATACGAATGGCTTCAAGTCTTGCAACGGGTGCAAAGGTCTCTCCAAAATCAAGGCCTTCAACTTGAGAGAACCCCTTTGCAACTAGTCTTGCCTTGTTCCTCACTACTATGCCTTGGTCATCTTGCTTGTTTCGGAACACCCACTTGGTTCCAATGACTCTTGCACCTTTAGGATGCTCTTCAAGTGTCCATACTTGGTTGCGGGTGAAGTTGTTCAATTCTTCATGCATGGCATTCACCCAATCCGGATCTTGAAGAGCTTCTTCTACATTCTTAGGTTCAACACAAGAGACAAAAGAGTGATGTTCAACGAAAGAAGCTAGCTTTTGAGATCGAGTCATTACTCCCTTTGTAGGACTCCCTATGATGAGTTCTTGTGGATGAGCTTGAAGTAGAGGTGAGTTTCTTCTATCAATCACTTGAGGAGGTGGATTGGGAGCATCAACATCTTGTGCTTGTGCCTCGGCTTGTTCATGAGAGACATAAGTATCTTCATTTTCTACTCTCTCATTCTTGTCATCATCTTGAGGCACATGTGATGAAGATGGTGGATCAATGATTTGCACATCGTCTTCATCATCCTTTGGCTTGATGTCTCCCACGGGCATGTTCTTCATGGCCTCCCTCAAGGGTTCATCACCTACATCATCACAATTCTCAATTGCTCCTTGGGAGCCGTTAGATTCATCAAATTCCACATCATATGTTTCTTCAACCAAACCGGTGGTATGGTTAAATACTCTATATGCTTTGGACTTTGATGAGTAACCAACAAGGAAACCAATATCACAACGTCTTTGAAACTTCCCTAGGTGTTGACGCTTCTTGTAGATGTAGCATTTGCAACCAAACACCCGGAAGAATGAGACGTCCGGCTTCTTCCCATTAAGCAACTCATAGGGGGTCTTGCCAAGAAACTTTTGGAGGAAGAGGCGATTTGAAGCATAGCATGCGGTGTTGATTGCCTCGGCCCAAAACTTTTCCGGAGTGTTGTACTCATCTAACATTGTTCTTGCAAGAGTGATCAAGGTCTGGTTCTTTCTCTCAACTACACCATTTTGTTGAGGAGTGTAGGTTGAAGAAACCTCATGCTTGATTCCAATTTCATCACAATAAGCTTCAATGTTGGTGTTGTCAAACTCTTTCCCATTGTCACTTCTAATTTTCTTTGTCTTGACTTCGAATTCATTTTGAGCTCTCTTTGCAAACTTCTTGAAGCAACTTGCCACTTCGGATTTGTCATGAAGGAAGAAGGTACATGTATATCTTGAGTAGTCATCCACTATCACAAGACAATAGAGATTACCACCCAAGCTCTTGTATGTTGTAGGCCCAAACAAATCCATGTGTAGAAGTTCTAGCACTCTTGAGGTTGACATGAAAGCCTTGGTTGGATGAGTGTTTGCAACTTGTTTGCCCGCTTGACATGCACTACAAGGTTTGTCCTTTTCAAACTTCACATCCTTCAATCCTCTTACTAGTTCTTTCTTCAATAGCTTGTTGAGAGTGCTCATTCCAACATGTGCAAGCCTCCTATGCCAAAGCCAACCAAGTGAGGTCTTGGTGAACAAACATGTCATCAAATTTGCATCTTCGGAGGTGAAGTCAACAAGATAAAGATTGTTGTATCTAAAGCCTTTGAATATCACTTGCTTGTCATCTATCTTTGAAACTTCAACTTCATTTGGTGTGAACAAGCATTGGAAGCCAAGGTCACAAAGTTGCCCAACGGATAACAAATTGAAACTCAAAGAAGCAACATAGAGCACATTTGAGAGTGAGTGATCATTTGATATTGCAATCTTGCCTATACCCTTGACTTTGCTCTTTGAATTATCTCCAAATGTGATCTTCTCTTGACATATCCCATTCTCTTCAATGGAGGTGAACATACGAGGATCACCGGTCATATGTTGAGTGCAACCACTATCAATAACCCAATGAGATCCACCGGTCTTGTAGTTCACCTACACACAAGAGATCAAGCTTTTTGTTTAGGGACCCAAACTTAAGAGGGGCCCTTGACTTTCTCAACTAGTGACTTGGCAACCCATATTTTCTTTGGCCTATTCTTGTTTGGGGGACCCAAAAACATGACTTTCATCTTTCCATTTGAATCTTTTCTTAGCATGTAATGAGCATTGAAGGCAAAGGGTCTAGCATGCTTGGGCAAGGGTTGTGGTGGTGGAGTTTTGCACTCATGAGCAAAGTGACCTTCTTGACCACACTCAACACATCTCTTTGGCTTGGGCTTTGACTTGCTTTGTTGTTGAGCTTTTGCTTTCTTCTCTTGATTTGCCAAGTACCCAATACCACTTCTATCCATCTTCATTACGGTGTTCATGAGGAGCTCACTTTGCAAATATTGGCCTGTTGTGAACTTGCTTAGGCCGGTCTTGAGATGCTCTTTTTCTTGCTTGAGCTTCTTGTTTTCTTCAATAAGTGACTCATTTGTTGGTTGCTTCTCAAGAGCCATCAAACCTTTGAGCTTCTTGTTCTCATTTGCAAGCTTCTCATTCTCACACTTGATCTTGGCATAATCATCATGGTTGCATGACTCAACCACACTCTTGCCTTTGCTACTAGAACCTTGCTCAATGCTTTCAATGATCAAGTCATCACATGATGTAGCTATATCACACTTAACAACATGGTTAGTAGCATCATGTGTCTCAAGAGCAAGTTCATTAGCAACCACAAGACTATCATAGTCAATTTTTAATGTGGTGTATTTGTCTTTTAGAGAGCTATGTCTAGTGATGAGCTCATCATGCTTCTTCTCAAGTTTATCATGTTGATCTTTAAGCTCTTTGTTAGAGGTTTTGAGCTCCTTGAGAGTAGAAGACATAATTTCATTTTGATCTCTAAGCTCACCACTAGTCTTTTGAGCATTTTCAAGCTTAGATGAGAGTGATTCATTTTCATTTTGAAGATCATCATTTTCACTTCTAGTCCTTCTTATGATTTTAGTGTATTTGTTCAGCAACTTTACAAGTTCATCATAAGAAGGTGCATCAAATTCATCATCACTATCACTATCATCATCATCATCGCTATCATGGTTTTGTACCTTTCGTTCACCCTTGGCCATAAGGCATAGGTGAGTAGTGGACGATGATGGTGAAGAAGGCGGTGAAGGTGGTGGTGAAGATGTCGGTGAAGATGATGGCCCCATCACAAATGCGGCAACCTTCTCTTTCTCATCATCGCTCTCATCTTCGGAGGAGCCACAAGATGATTCAATGTCGGTGAGCCAATCACCAACAATATAAGCCTTTCCACCCTTTTTCTTCTTGTAGAACTCCTTCTTCTTGCCATCCTTCTTGTATGGCTTGTTCTTCTTCTTCTCATCTTCTTCATCACTTGAATCATTTTTCTTGCCCTTGTTCTTGTTCTTGAACTTGTCTTTTGGTGGTCTAGGGCATTGATGAGCTAGGTGGCCAAGTTCACCACAATTGTAGCAATCCATCTCCGAGATGGGCTTTCTTTTGCTACTTGTGAAGAATTTCTTTTTCTTGCCATCGAACTTGATGCCACTCTTGTTGAGCTTCTTTAGCATCTTGGTGGTCTTCCTCACCATGAGTGCAAGTGATTCATCATCGATATCACTTTCACTTGAGCTTTCTTGCACGATCATGGCTTGGCCCTTCTTCTTCTTCTTGTCATGGCTAGCTTTGAAGGCCAAGTCTTTCTTCTTGGAAGATGATGAGCCCTCTTCCGGAGTGATGTGCATGTACATCTCATGAGCATTGATCTTCCCCAATACTTGTGTTGGAGTTGCGGTGGAGAGATCACTTTGATGAAGCACGGTGACAATGTGACCATACTTCTCAACGGGAAGCACACTCAAGATCCTCCTTGCAACATCCGATTGACTCATTTGAGTGAGCCCAAGAGCATTGAGGTCCTCTACAAGAACATTCAAGCGAGTGTACATGTCATTAGCACTTTCTTTTGGAAGCATCTCAAAAGAATTAATCTTCTTTAAAGCAATATGATAGCGTTCCTCACGCTCACTCTTAGTTCCCTCATGGAGAGCACAAAGATTTTGCCACAAATCATGAGCGTTCTTTGCATTACGCACACGATTGAAGATATCTTTGCCTAAGCCCCGGTAGAGTGCATTTTTGGCCTTTGCATTCCACCGGTCGTACTTCTCCTCGTCACCAATGGGGTTTGCGGGATCCTTGATAGCGGGAAGCCCTTGGGTTGCGGCTCTAAGGCACCCGACATCTATGGCTTCGAGATACGCCTCCATGCGGATTTTCCAATATGGAAAATCATCCCCCTCAAAGGTGGGAGGTGGTCCTTCCCCGTTAGACATCTTGCTCTAGGCGGTAAAGCCTAAATTAGGAGCAACACGGCTCCGATACCAATTGAAAGGATCAAGATGCCCAAGAGGGGGGTGAATTGGGCTTTTCTAAAAAATAATTGCAAGAATTAAATCCTACAAGCCGGAATTCACCCCTAGTGCCTACTTGTGTTCCTAGAGAGTCTACCGTTAAAAGGTTTTGCACCCTAGTTTCCAATTCCTAGTCTAGCATGGCAATTCTAGGAAAGTAAAACAAGCAATGAAAGTAAGTACGAGAAAGTAATTGCTTGAAAGTAAAGGGGCAAGGAACACGGCGATGTTTTTCCGAGGTATCGGAGAGTCGCCACTCCCCACTAGTCCTCGTTGGAGCACCCGCACAAGGGTGTCGCTCCCCCTTGATCCGCGCAAGGATCAAGTGCTCTCTACGGGTTGATTCTTCGACACTCCGTCGCGGCGAATCACCCAAAACCGCTCACAACTTGAGTTGGGTCATCCACAAGCTCCACCGGATGATCACCAAACTCCCAATCACCACCAAGCCGTCTAGGTGATGGCGATCACCAAGAGTAACAAGCTAGAACTCTCACTTGACCACAACGAGCCCAAATGAGAAGATGGATGCACACTTGCTACTCTCTAATCACTAGTGAGGAATCTCAAACTTTGATTCTCAAATCTCTATCCTCACTAGAGCTCTTGCACTCCCTTGCACTCTAAAGGGTTTTCTCAGATGTTTGAATGAGCAAGAGACCTCTAAAAGAGGTGGAGGGGTTGTATTTATACACCCCTCAAAGAAAACGAACCGTTACTTTCTGACACGGGGTCATCGGACGCGCCGGTGCAACTGACCGGACGCGCCGGTCACCCGTAACGGTCAAAACGCGATTTTGAACTGAACCACCGGACGCGCCGGTCAGAGGTGACCGGACGCGTCCGATCGTGCAAGGGTGCTTACTGTACTCGCACCGGACGCGAGGTCGCGTCCGATGGCTGAAGACCGGAAAACAGCTCGAAACTTCTCGAAACGCGTCGCAACTTCAACCAAGTTGCTTCCAACTGAACTTTGAGCTATTCTAGGGTTGCCTAGCGCCAAGTTTAACAAGTGTGCACCACACCTAAACATAGGACTCGCCTAGGTCAAGCTACCCATTCATGCCCCCCTTTATAGTACGGCCAAAAGAGAAAAATGAAGATCCTAACGACTATTCTGAATGAGTCTCAACACCTCGTCATCCGGAACTAACCGTCCTTAATCTTGACGTCACTCTTTTGAAAACCGAAACGATTTCCATCAAGGGACATGAATACCACAGTGCTTAAAGCAGTTATCACCTCCATGACCTAACTTACCAAGTTTCTGCAAAACACACGTTAGTCATGGTAATAAAGTGTTGTCATTAATTACCGAAACCAAACCTTGGGGCCTAGATGCTTTCAGTTTGCTCTTAATAAAGTGATTGCTCTAGTACAGGTGCAAATCTAGTTTTCAGGTTAATGATGATCAACTTGATACTTAAAGCATATAATGGTTATTTATCTGTATTAAGCTTTTCTGCAAATGAGTCAAGCTAGCCCACTTATATAAAGCCTTGCATAATCGTTGGTGTCACCCTTGTTTCTGGTTTTTGACGGGTAAGTCTAGCTGAGTACCTTCTCGTACTCAGGGTTTGTTCCCACCTATTGCAGGTAGCAGATTCGTACTTGTTGCTGCAAGTATTGTCTTCGCCATGTGGGCGTGAAGACTAGACCATATGGGCATGGTCTCTGTAGTATCTCTTCTGGTATGCTTTTGCAGGATGTGACATTGTACTAGCAGTATTTGACTTAAAATAGTTTCAGAAATTATGTTGCTTCCGCTAATCTTTACTTTGGTTTTGTAATAAAAATATTTATACTCCGATGTATGAGATTACTTTTGAACTGTTGTAACAAGTGTTGTGTTATGTTGAATTACTATGATCTGGTTGCTCTCGGTTTGGTTTGAAATCCCTCGCGATTTCGTGGACTACCGGAGTTATATGGGCTCAAGTGTGAGAATTTGATCACTTCGGTGATTGTTTTTATACTTGTGCTCTTATAATTTGGACGGTTCTGTTACAGCTGGTATCGGAGCAAGATTCAACAGTAAACATATCATTTGTGTATTTAAACAAAAGCTTTTGTGAAAAATCTTAATTCTAATCTAAAAAGTGCCAGTGGTCATATCCTATATGCCCAAATAAGGACTATTAGGTGGCTTACTAAGGTACTAACTTGGGGGTTCTTGCTTGTTTTCTATTTCGTTGTCCATACGGCGTGCTATTGTATGGATGCCATCCGCTTGGGTGGTAATGTATGGATCAAAATACCTCTACGCCCTGGTAAGTGGGAGTTGTGAGAGCATGACCGTCCAACCGTCGGTCTAGGGGAGAGTAGTTGTGGTTACTTGCATACTTACATGTTTAATCATGTGATTATGGGAGTACTTAATTGTGGGAATATCTGTCGGGTAGCTTTGATACTGAAGTATGTACATCTGGGGATGTATGTATGGAAAGTATTTAGTTTACTGCTTTCTTCTGTGCTATATTGGGAATTGTTGGGCTGAAATGCAATTTTTTGTAGGTACACTAACAACGTTTCCTGTAGAACGACTAGTTATCGTTATTAAGAGAACGTGTGTATGCCACCGAACTATACGCTAGAATTTTGAAATTTTTCCTAGGTTTGTGAGGACGTACGGTTCGTGCATGCACCATGTTCGCATCATACATTGCATTCTGCATTACTCCCTCCCTTATAAATTGCTTATCCCATTCTTTTAAAATTTTCTTCCCTCCAAACAGTTGTCCCGTAATTAGTTGCATTCCTTTTGTGAAGAATGGTTATAGTCAACCAACGTAGTGGAGTGATCAGTGGTGCCAGCCCTGAAACCCAATTCATACCTGGCCGTGAAGGAAAGCAAGACAATTTCATGATGTATCTGCTTGAGCTGGGACGCGTTTTGGTCTACAACTTGTCTCTCCATTGCTTCTAACCTTGTATCCATCCTTGTTTGCTACCCCTCTTTGGATAATACGGTTTCTATCCGCCTAATTCTTAACATGTGAGGATTCCTCATGGGTGTGTGTTCGGTAATGGTGTTGCGATTAGTACTCTCTGGTGCCGCGACGAAACCGGGAGCCTCCTGTGGCGCGCGACACAAGGTTGTGCTGCTCGGCACGCGCAGGTATCAAGGATTGCTAGTCATGATCCATTATGGAGCTACACCCATGTGTTATCTTCTCGTGAACCTTTTCCCTGAATGTCATTCCCTATCTTGTCAGAAGATCAGTACCCAAAACAAGAGATTTCCTTCTTCTGAGATTGGAATTTGGATAGTTGGATATAATCTCTTCCTCCTGCCTATATCATTCGTCAGCAGCCTTCCGACGTCATCAACGCTTACTAGTTTCAACTACTTGCAGATGTCTCGTCAGCTTCGCTCTAGCAGTCGGAGTCGTGTCAATACAGGACCGTCATCGTCTCCTCTGCAACCTACCTCTGCCGAGTTGCTGCAAATGCTTGTCGAAAGTCAGCGTGCCTTGGACGAGAGTGTCAGAACCCATGTCCATCAGGAACCTGAACCTGCCCAGTACAACAACTATAAAGATTTCTTGGATACAGAGCCTCCTATTTTTCGAGAAGCTGAAGAACCACTTCAAGCAGACGAATGGTTGATGATATGAAAACAAAATATGCTTCGCAATAGTTGCAAGGGCCTGCAGGTGTTTGGTGGTGTCACTATCGGAACACCCTGCCTGAGAATATGGAAGTAGTTTGGGATCAGTTCAAGGAAGCATTTCGGGGACATTACGTTCCTGCTAGTCTCATGGCGATCAAGCACACCGAGTTTATGAAGCTCACCCAAGGAGACAAAAGCGTAACAGAATATTTGCATGCTTTCATCAACTTGTCAAGATATGCTCTAGAATTTGTTAATACGGAGGTTAAGAAGATCGCAAGTTTTAAAAGAGGGTTGTGTCCCAAATTGATGAAGGCCATGTGCAATAGCAAGTGTGCAACTTTCAATGAGTTTGTCAGTGATACTATCCTTCAAGAGAACTGTAATGCTGTGTATGCTGCTTCTAAGAGCCAAGAGAAATCTCATGAATCTAATGCATCTACGACTAATACTCTTGTGGTGATTACACCTCAGTATTATTCGCCTGGCATATATACCAGATATCACCCATATCAGAAACAGGATCCGGTCAAGAGGAGCAGTATTAAGAAAGGAAAGCCTAAGTCACCGCCAAGTAACCGGCCATGTTGGAATTGCAAGATGTCAGGTCATTGGGCCAAAGATTGTCCTGTTCCGCAGAAGAAACCAAATGATAATAAGGCAGATGTGTGTAAAGGGTATGTTAGTTACACCATGGTGGAATCCATTCCTACGGGTGAAATTATCACTGCTGGTGCATTTTTAGTAAACCAACGTCCTGCAATCGTGCTGTTCGATTCAGGTGCTTCCCACTCTTTTATCAGTTCAACGTTTGCAACCAAGCATGGTATGAAGGTCGTTACCTTAGATAATAGTGGTTATAATATTAGTGCTGCCGGGAATAATATTTCAACCAACCAGTTGGTCTTAGGAGCAAAGATCGAGATAGAAGGACGTCTGTATAATCTAGATCTCGTGGTATTACCAGGATTGGGCCTAGATGTAATCTTAGGTATGAAGTGGATGAGTGAAAACGGGGTTCTGATCGATACCTCTACGAGAGTGGTTATGTTGAGAGATCCAAAAGATCAACAAGCTTTTCTAGTGCAACTTCCTAGAGACGTTAGTCCTCAGACTACAGTTAACGCTATGATAGCAAAAGCAAAAGAGATTGTAGAAGTTCCAGTAGTGTGTGAATTTCCAGATGTTTTTCCCGATGAATTGCCAGGATTACCTCTAGATCGGGATGTAGAGTTTAAGATTGAGTTAATTCCGGGTACCGCACCAATTTCCAAAAGACCGTATAGAATGCCGCCGAATGAGTTGGCTGAACTCAAGACCCAACTTAGTGACCTTTTACAGAAAGGGTTGATCCGTCCTAGTTCTTCTCCATGGGGTTGTCCTGCTATCTTTGTGAAGAAGAAAGACCAGTCTCTGCGTATGTGTGTAAACTATCGACCACTCAATGCAGTCACTATCAAGAACAAGTATCCATTGCCTCGTATTGATATCTTGTTTGATCAGTTGTCTAAAGCAAAGGTATTCTCGAAGATTGATCTGAGATCTGGTTATCACCAAATTAAAATCCGTCTGGAAGACATACCAAAGACTGCTTTCTCTACCAGATACGGGTTATATGAATATCTTGTCATGTCTTTTGGTCTGACCAATGCTCCTGCTCATTTCATGTACCTGATGAATTCCGTATTCATGCAAGAGCTGGACAAGTTTGTGGTAATATTTATTGATGATATTCTCATCTACTCTGGAAGTGAAGAAGAACATGCTGAGCATCTAAGAATTGTTTTATCCAGATTACGTGAACATAAACTTTACGCCAAGTTCAATAAATGTGAATTCTGGTTAAAGAAGGTACCTTTTCTCGGTCATGTGTTGTCTGGTGAGGGAATTTCAGTAGACCCGACTAAGATACAGGAAGTTATGGACTGGAAGGCACCAACTACAGTGCATGAAGTTCGGAGTTTTCTTGGATTGGCTGGCTACTATCGTCGTTTTATCCAGGATTTCTCTAAAATAGCTAAGCCTATGACTCAACTACTTGAGAAGGATAGGAAGTTTGATTGGACTCCGGAGTGTGAACAAGCTTTCTGCACTCTGCGGACTTTATTGACGTCAGCTCCTGTATTAGCGCAACCTGACATTGAGAAACCGTTTGATGTGTATTGTGATGCATCGGGTACTGGTTTAGGTGGACTACTGATGCAGGGAGGCCGAGTTATTGCGTATGCTTCGCGACAGTTAAGAAAACATGAAGTTAACTATCCGACTCATGACTTAGAGTTAGCTGCTGTAGTGCATGCTCTGAAAATCTGGAGACACTATTTGCTTGGAAATATATGCAATATTTATACAGATCATAAGAGTCTTAAGTACATATTTACTCAACCTGAGTTAAATATGTGCCAGAGAAGATGGTTAGAGTTGATTAAGGATTATAACCTCCAGGTGCATTACCATCCGGGTAAAGCAAATGTGGTTGCCGATGCCTTGAGTAGAAAATCTCATTGCAACTCTCTGATAGAAGAAGATTTTCATTTGTCTCATCTCTTACATCCTATTGTAATCTATCATATCACTGTAGATTGTTTTTTGAGAAGTAGAATCATTGAGTTACAAAAGACTAATACTGGTGTATTTCACATCAAGAGAAAGATGAAAGAGCAAGAAACTAAACACTTTCGAGTGGATGACAAAGGAATTCTCTGGTTCAAAGATAGACTCGTTGTGCCAAAAGATAGAGAGCTCAGAAATCAAATCTTATCTGAAGCCCATTCTTCTAAGTTGTCCATCCATCCTGGTAGTAGTAAGATGTATCAGGATCTCAAGCCGTACTATTGGTGGACCAAGATGAAAAAGGAAATTGCAGCCTACGTCGCTAGGTGTGATAATTGTTGTAGAGTTAAGGCCATTCACATGAAGCCTGGTTTACTCCAGCCTTTGTCTGTTCCAGGTTGGAAGTGGGACGACATTGTTATGGACTTTATTGTCGGATTACCAACCACCCAAAAAGGTTTTGACTCTATTTGGGTTATAGTTGATCGTTTGACAAAATCTACTCACTTTATCCCTGTGAAGAGTAACTATCATCCACACCAATATGCTGACATTTACTTCCAAGAAGTCGTACGTCTTCATGGAGTGCCTGGGTCTATTGTCTCTGACAGAGGGCCGCAGTTTACTGCTCATTTCTGGGAGCGCCTACATCAGAATCTTGGAACTAATATGGTCCGTAGTTCTGCTTATCATCCGCAGACATCGGGGCAGACTGAGCGTGTGAATCAGATTCTTGAAGACATGCTTAGGGCTTGCATCATCTCTTGTAATGGCTCTTGGGAGAAATGGTTGCCTCTCGCTGAATTCTCTTACAACAACAGTTATCAAGAGAGCATCAGAATGGCTCCTTTTGAAGCTTTATATGGTCGCAAGTGTAGAACTCCTTTGAACTGGGTGGAACCAGGAGAAAGAAGATTCTATGGTATTGACTTTGTAAAAGAAGCCGAGGAGCAAGTTCGTGCTATACAGAAAAATATATCAGCTGCTTAGGCTAGACAAAAGAGCTACGCAGATAAGAGGAGGAAACCTATTGAGTTTGAAGTAGGTGACCATGTCTATTTAAAGGTGTCCCCTATGAGAGGAGTAAAACGTTTTGGGATCAAAAGAAAGCTTGAGCCTCGATATGTTGGACCTTATTGGATTATTGAGAAAAGTGGAAGGGTAGCCTATAAGCTCAATCTACCTTGTGAAATGGGAGCCATCTTTCCAGTTTTCCATGTTTCTCAATTAAAGAAATGTCTTCGTCTTCCTGAGGAAAGAGTAGAAGTGAGGCGCATCAAGCTGAAATCTGATCTTTCTTATGAGGAGAAACCGATATATGTTCTGGATACTCTGGAAAGGGTGACTCGAAATCGAGTAGTCAAATTATACAAGGTGGTTTGGAGTAATCACGGTGAACGTGATGCAACTTGGGAAAAAGAGGATTATTTAAAGGACAACTATTCCGCTTTCTATGAAAAATGGTACGACTTTCAAAATCTCGGGACGAGATTTTTATAAGGGGGGAGGGCTGTAACACCCCTGGTGTTAGTTAGCCTCATAATGCATTCATAATGCATGATCATGGCATGGCATTACCATAAGCATCGTCATTTCATGTGCATCATTGCTTGAAACATGACTTTGCAACATTGTGAATTATATGTGCTTCTTTTATGTGTTGCTAGGGTTTGGTATAGATGACAGATGTGATGCTATTGTGTGACTTGGGGGCTTGAAAACATCTTTGATATGTTAGTGGAGCAAAATGAGCTAGGGTCTATATTCATGTTTTGACCAAAATCCAATTTGACTAAGTATGACCCCAGTTTGACCATAGTACTGATCTGCTTTGACCAATTTAAAAGTGTTATCTAGAGACCTTGCATGGAGGTGCACCCTTTACCAAAGTTGTAGGAAATTTATCAAGGAACAAAAGTCTCAATATACCCATCTCATGAAAATGGCTAGAAAATCCTCAAACAGGGCCCACAAGTCAGTTTGAAGTGCTGTTATAACACTTAGAAAATTTTCCTAAGTCCTAATGCAGTCACAGTTTCAATGTACACCCCTCTAGGGCTCTATAGTTACTAACCTAGGCCGATTTAGCTCAAGTTCTTATTGACATATTTATAGTACTCACATAGCTCTATGATTTTGTCAATAACACCATCACCTAATTCTCACTGGTTTAGGAAATATAGAGCGGGGAAAAATCGGGTTCAGTCGGGGTTTCACTGAAATTTAGTTTCAGTTTCCTTGTGACCTACTTTGGGACGTTGTATCTCACTAACTAAGCCAAACCAGTCCATGATCCTATTGACAAACTTGGAGATCTTACTTAGAGCTACAATTTTGTAATTAACACCTTGGCCCAATTCGAAATCGTTTGCGAGATATTGAGCTCCAAACTTGGTCTAACAGTCACCCTATCGGCTTCCATTCAGTCGGCTTCAGTTCGTCAGAAGTTCAAAATGTCGAACTCCTTCACATCGTGGCCGACCGGCCACAGAGCGGCGCTGCCGCGTGGCTGCTACGCGTCGAAGTCGTGTTGAGCTCGCGAGGATGAATTGCCACGCCGCCTAGAGGCCCAGCTCATTCTCATTCTCGCTCCACCTCTCCCTTTCTCTTCTTTGCTCTCGGCATAGGAGCACGGGTGCGCTCATGGCCGCCGCGGTAAGCTGCTGGCCGCACACCGTCACCGCCCCGTCGCTCGATGAACCTAGCGCATCCACAGCTTCACAATTGCCTACGCTACCCCCCGGTCCCTCTTGCTAAGCCAGACGAGCAGGGTGGACCGCGTTTCGGCCCCTCCGCCGTCGTCACCGCCTCCGGTGAACCCGCGCTCATGTGGTCAGCCTTCACCGAAAATTGTTCCGCCTCCCCACCTCTCGTTCTCTGGTCTCTAGGTCCCATAGATGGTTGTCCTTAGGTGGTGCCCTTCCTCTCGCTGTGGTTTGGCCGGAACGAGCTCGTCCGTCGCCGCCGCAACACCTCACGCGAGGCCAAGCTTCACGGGATGCTCCGCCACCTCGCTAGTAGCTCCAATAGCTTCACCTCGTCGCGCCGAATCCGTAGCTGCCCTCGCCTAGGCTAGCCGAACACTGTGCCGGCCGGCGTGCCACCACCGAGCGCCGCCGCCCGCCATTGCCGGCGGTGAGCCATCTCGGTCTAACCCTAGCGCCGCTATAGCACATCATTGGGTGCGGTTCGTCGAGAGGAACACGATGGTGGGGTCGGCCTCGTCGGAAACCTCGCCGGCGGTGAGGAATCGGCCGGCGGCCGCCCCTCCTCTGTTTCCCCTCCCTGTTCCGGCGCTGGGCTGATTAGGCCGCGGGCCGAGCCGTGTGCTGGGCCGAGCTGGCTAATTGGGCCGGCCCGAAGTAGAATAGGGTGGTTGTTTCAATTTATTTATTTGATTCTTGTGCAAACTTCAAAAATGTATATCTCCTGTTCTAGAGGTCCAAATGAGATTCTATAATTTTTTGTGTGCTCTACATAATGTCTAGTTTATTATAAAAATATAAAATGTGCCATGTTTTGTGATAAATTAAATAGTTATTAATTATATCTTTTATTAATGTAGAAAAAGGAGAAAATGATATCTTTTTCTGTGAAGCTCCAAATGGCATGAAATTTTTATAGTGAACTGCTCATATCATGAATAGCTTATGGATAAATTTTCATGCAATTTGGATGGGGTTTGGTGGAGTTATATAATTATCTTGTTTGCTTGAATGGATCTTGTGTGAATTTTCATAATTTTTCTATAGATCCAGTAAGGGTGAAACTTGGTGAATGTTGTTCTTATATTAGAAAGATGTTAGGAAAAATATCAAATCTGTTGTTTGATACTTTTCAATAGGGTTTCCTATTTATGCTAGAAATAAACCTGCCATCTGTTATTTTTGAAATCTCCATATTTGCTTGTCAAAATGAAGTGAAATTTTTATGGTAGCCTATGTGAAGCATTAGATGGCTACTGTAATTTTTGTAGATTTTTATATATAGTTTTACTATATTTTTCTTTAATCACCTAATTAACTAAATAAATTATAAAATAATATTAAATAATTTATTTAGAAGTTGGCATTATACTTTCTGATGTTTCTTTGGTATGCACAATAAGTTGGTAAACTTGGTTTGGTCCAATTGTGCTTTTGAATCATCACTAAATATTTAAATTAGTGATCCTGCCATTTTGGACAGAATTGCTAGTTAAGAGAATTACCCTATGTTAATGATGTTTCATGCTTGGTGGTCTATAGCAAAGTTGTTGATAATTTCATGAACTAGTTGCTGGTAAATTTTGGTAGCATTTGGACTTATAGTTTAAAAATGACAGCTGTTCCAAGTTGGGTTCGGTTTTGGAAGGGATCTCTGTCTTTTAGAACAGATTCTGTATGTATGCTATTTTAACTTGGTAAATGGTGAAATCATGCTTAGATGTTTATAAATGAAATATAGACAATTTCATAAGCTTTCCAGAATGTCCTCTTTCAGGTCATTTAGAATTGTAGAACTCCAGTTGTGAGTTTTCTTAGCTACTGTTGATAATATGTTGTAAACACTAATGTCTGGAATCTTGTTGCGTGCGTGTGTAATCTTAACTTGGTGATACTTAGTGGTTTCTTAGGAATGTTTAAACATGTCAATACCGGAGAGGAAATTTGCACCTAAGATTGAAGTGATTTTGAATAGAGCACCACATAACTTGGTTTTGTGCTTACAACATTGCAATGTCATTGCATTCATCTTCACATCATTCATGCACGTCCATAAATCATCATGTCATTTTTGGATGCATACATGAAATTCATTGGATGCATATACATGCAATAGGTGTGCCAAGAATCGTGTTACGAGCGAAGTCCCGCTGGGCGTGGGACCCGAAGTTGAAGTCCGTTCGAGAACCGGAGGTCCAGTCCGGCGAAGCCGGAGAAGACGTGGGAACCGTTCTTGAAGCCGAACCTCGATCTCTCTTCTTTCGGTTAAGGCAAGCCCCGGAGCATTATAAGCCTCCTACTTTCAAAGCAATTATCTATCTATACATGTTATATGTATTGTTGCATTACGTGATATGAGTTGGATGGAAACCCTTGCTGCATTGATAACACTCCTTGTCCAGCAATTCGAACCTTGAATCCTAAGTAGACAGGATCGTATCTATGCTTAGCCCTGCTAAATTAGACCGGTAGAAGTCGGGTGATTTCCTGTCACCTGCGAGATATAGGGCTTTATCAGGTCACGGTTGGCTATACTTGCTATCGTGGAAGTGAACCATGTGTTAATAAAATAAAATGAGACCGGGCGGGATGATGATAGTGAAGCAACAAGGCATGGAGGTCTTGGGTGTGGATCTATCCCCGTCTGTGTCGATTAAGGACCGAGACCTGGAGCCTTCTATGTCATTTTGAACGCATGCCTGACATTTAGCTGCCCGGCCTGAGGTTGCCGACCGCGAAGCCTAGTAGCTCAACTCAGGTTGCGAAGTCGAAAAGTGAAAGTCGCCTCGGAAGGGAGCCAGAGGGTCCAAGGGCAGGTGAGTTAAAAGTCCTGAGCATCCTGGCCACTGGTATCCCTGAGAACACGGCGCTGTTCGGGCCCACCCTGAGTTGTACTAAAGGTTATCTACGGCTGCCTTTAGCGGGGTTTGCCGGGTGAGTGTCAGGAATACCCCCTCAGCTGAGTTGGAATCGATTCGAGTCGCCGTCTCTCCCGGATAGTGAGAAACTTGACTGGTTATCTCCAGCGTAGATACACTAAAGATTAATGATGGTTCGGAATTGATAATAATGATGATGATAGCCTTATTATACCTGCTATGGTTAATATTATTTGCTCTTAATAAAGTGATTGCTCTAGTACAGGTGCAAATCTAGTTTTCAGGTTAATGATGATCAACTTGATAATTAAAGCATATAATGGTTATTTATCTGTATTAAGCTTTTCTGCAAATGAGTCAAGCTAGCCCACTTATATAAAGCCTTGCATAATCCTTGGTGTCACCCTTGTTTCTGGTTTTTGACGGGTAAGTCTAGCTGAGTACCTTCTCGTACTCAGGGTTTGTTCCCACCTGTTGCAGGTAGCAGATTCGTATTTGTTGCTGCAAGTATTGTCTTCGCCATGTGGACATGAAGACTAGACCATATGGGCATGGTCTCTGTAGTATCTCTTCTGGTATGCTTTTGCAGGATGTGACTTTGTACTGGCAGTATTTGACTTAAAATAGTTTCAGAAATTATGTTGCTTCCGCTAATCTTTACTTTGGTTTTGTAATAAAAATATTTATACTCCGATGTATGAGATTACTTTTGAACTGTTGTAACAAGTGTTGTGTTATGTTGAATTACTACGATCTGGTTGCTCTCGATTTGGTTTGAAATCCCTCGCGATTTCGTGGACTACCGGAGTTATATGGGCTCAAGTGTGAGAATTTGATCATTTCGGTGATTGTTTTTATACTTGTGCTCTTATAATTTGGACGGTTCTGTTACAGCGCGCAGCAGGATCCAGGCGGCGTCGACTAGAGATGGCGGCTCCGTACATCGCGCGTCCAGCCGTCTTCTTTGCCTGGAGCACGAGCTCGCTGTCGCCTCACCACACGACGATTTCGTTATCTCTCCTCATTTACTGTAGCGATTGGTGGGGGGTTTGCAAAATTCGCAGCCCGCAGACGACGGCCAGCACGCCATTGTACGTGCCCTAATGGCCAATGAATATTCGTGGATGCACATACAGCTAGCAAAAGGAAAGAGGAAGAGTCCAGCTGTCACGCATGGATAAAAGGGGTCATATACTCCAAACTCCAATACATTGCGTCACTTGGCTGATGGTGTACGTGCATGAAGGTCCAGGAGTGGTTTCGGATGCAAATGTACATGCACGTGATCAGCTAGGTGTCTTGGTCGGTAGGTCCTATAGGTGTCCGGCAAGGTAAAAATATACTTGCGTACACAGGTGCCTTCCGGGTTGTTGAACGAAAGGTTTTGTCTAGCTGTTTTACTTGGTATAAGACCTGCCGCGGGCTGTCCTATATATCTATATCTATACCTCTATACCTAATAATAAAGAGGCAAAATTTCAGGTTCTTTTTTTTCGTCCATCCATTTTAAAATAGTTTCAGCTTCATCAGTGGAACTGCTCCACTAGCTGAAGTTAGAAAAATCACTCTACCATTAAAGCATAGTTGTACCAAACGGGTCTAAAATGAAAACCGAAAAAATAGAAGAAGTTTACTCCTCAGGCACTGTTGCGCTCAACTTCACCGAATTTGGAACAGAGAAAGTACTTTATCAATACCTATTACTTTTAACTAAGAAAAAAATTATTCATTCATAACTAGAAATTTGTGTGTGTCAAATAATTAGATATACACACAACGTCATACAAGATATCGTGACAAACTTCACGAACGAGGCTAGATTATTGGCCCTTGAAGTTTGGAATTGATGGTAATGATGATATATTTGTCCATCACCCGTTGCAACGCATGGGCAATTTTGCTAGTAAATATAAAGGGTGACTGCCGATCAAAAATATCCAAAGTTCCATAATTTTTTTATACTCCGCACTCACCCACGGCCGACCAAGAATGACACTTTAGACTTGCCGGCCAACCTAGGGCAACCCGACGACATCCTTACTCCGACGGGATCCCTTCTGAGCGAGAGCTTCGATGGTTCCTTTGCAAGTTTGCTCGGAATCTAGCCGTTCTTTGTCACGCAAGCACGTTGGTTATCCTTCGGTCGGTGGTTTGCTCGTAAACCTCTCCGTTCTTTACCACGTAAGAGTGATATATCATCACTGCTTCTTCAGTCCATGGCGACTCGGGCGATCTAGCCCTAGCTAGTGTGTGATCCAATTCGGCATCAATAGTACCCTAAACTGACAAGCATATACAAATTAAACACATCTATAATTATGAAACATGATACAACAAATTAAACACATCTATCATCATGAAACGTCATAATACAACACATCCTAACACTACACCTCAACCTTTAAACAGCGGCTGATTTGGAGTTGTTGAAAGGGGTGTACAGCGATGGACAGTCAGTTGCTAAAGGTTGTATTGACAAACCCGTGCAATTGATAATGAAGCCGTCGTTATACTTAAATAGCGACGGACATCATTTTTAGCAACAGACAGTTCGACGGTCCGATTTTTAGCGACCGACAATATGTTAGAGCTTTTAGCGACCGACAATCCAATGCTATAATAACTTTTAGCGACCAACAGTTCGACGGGCTCAATTGTCAACAGATTAAAAAAATAAAAGCCGGTCTGAAGGTATAACTGATGATCAAACATTAGCCATACATTGATTCACGTACACAAAAGTGATGACATTCAAAGTGATCACATTATCCATACATTGATTCATGTATTGAACAAGTACATTATACATGTAATGTCACTTAACATCAAACTAGTCCTTGTTCGAAGTATCTGCTGATCAAAAGCAAGGCTAATCCTAGCTGGTGATCAAAAGTTTAGCATAGCGCATGTGCATGGAAACCAACAAGCTGGTGGCGGCATCCAAAAGTTCCTGAAAAAAATGATAGAACCAGTAGTCTAATGAAGTACAAGTTCCAATGTACAACTGATAAGGGAGTGAGAAGACACAGTTTCACGAATATAAATCACATTCAGTTAGCCTCCAAAAATGAAACGTCCAGTGCTTACCCCTTAGCTGTTTGTGTTTTATTTTGATTCTATCTAGCCAATAGCTGGTTGTTTTATCCCCTCCCAACAACCAGATTTTTCCCAAGCATTTACACTATCTTGTAGCTATATTTATACCGCCTTATTACTATATTTACAATAATTTCTCTAGTGTAATTTCTTGGATAGAGTGATGTAATTTGGGTACAACACAAATATATGCCAAATTTTTCAAAAAAAATTTATAAATTTTTTCTATGGATTCCAGACATCAGAGAAATATATGTCAAATTTATTGGTGTCTAGAGAACCGGGGGTCTAAACAGAGTGACGAGTGAATTTGTATCTGCGTGTCTAGGCCTAGATGGTGTGCAAAGCGGACACAAGAGTGTATACTGGTTCGGGCAGCAACGGCCCTACGTCCAATGGGTTCTACTGCTGCTCGTGTTGCTTTGCACTGGAGTGCTCATAATAGGGGTTACAAGCTTTCGAGAGAGGGAGCGGATCCTAAGTCTCTTTTGAGGGGTGATGTGTGTGTTGTCGTCTTGGTGAGGTGTGTGTTTTTCCTTTTCTCGAGGTGTGGCCCCTGCCTCCCCTTTTATAGTTTCTAAGGGGAGGGCTCGGGTTATATTTGTGGTAAAAAGATACAATGGAGAAAAGATGAAAGAGAAAAATAAAAAAGGTGGCCTCGGGTGTGACCGTCTTCCTCCTTATCCGGTGGGAATAGTTTCCCTGTAGCGCAGAGATGCAACAGACGTTGATCTTTTGGCCTCTCCATCCGCTGGTGCAATATGATGTGGTCATGCTTCGTCCTGTGTGCCTCCGTGCCATCGAGGATGGATGGTATGGGCGCCCGAATTTGCATAGAGAGGGGAATTAGGTGGTATAGTTGCTGTCACCTCCGTCGCTGTAGAGGTGTGGATGTCGTCATGGTCAAATGACCGGGGTCATGTTGGGTCAGAGCGTGGTTCCCGTCCTCCTATTCACTGTGCACATTCACGTCCGTCCCATCGGTGGGAGTGGGTGCCGCGGTTGGGAGCCCCCATGGCTCCCCGTCTTGCCAGAGGGCTCCACGTGTCCCTCGGGCGAGGCAGAAGTACGCCGAGGGGTTCGGGTGCTTTGATGATGTCATGGGAGCTTGGGCGAGGCGAAAACCGCCGCCCGAGGTGCCTATCTCGCCCGAGACCTCTCCGCGAGGCTCGGGCGGGATGAATGTTGACTTTCGTGCCTTGAGCGACTGACATGTTATCAGCGCCTTTGGCAGGACGGTTTTACTACGGCCTCTACGATGGGGCTTTAGCAAACGCGCATGGTCTCATATTTCGCCATCTATTGGGTACACTGGTATTTTGATACCCGACAGTAGCCTCTGAGCCTGTGGAGTGGAGCACGCCTTCAGAGGCTTGAGAACGAGCAACTGTGGCGCGCTGCTACTGTTTCATTATGTTTTTGTTTTCTTCGGGTAGAGTTCTATCCGATGGATGTGCGCGAGCGTACCCGCCGGGTGTCGCCCCTGAGGCCTTGGAGGGGTGTGGTACCCCTTCAAGGGCTCTAATTGAGTGAGTGTGGTGTTTTTCGTGTGACTGCAGGGTGTGCGAGGAGCTCCCGAGTCTTTAGTTTTGACCATTCGATAGGTTGGAGTGCGGGAGCAGCCCCCGAGCCCCCACGCGTTGCAAGGGACTGACCGGGTGGCCTTTCCACCACCGTGTCGTTACCCCTCGTGTTCTTTAGCAGAACGGAGGGGTACGTGTGAGCTCTTGTCATCCCATCTGGGTGCGACGTGGTCTGTTTGTTTTGAAGGAAACTGTCCGGTGGGTGCGTGCGAGCGTACCCGCTGGGTGTAGCCCTCGAGGCCTTGGAGAGATGAGTTATCCCTTCAAGGGCTTTGAATCGAGCAAGTGGACCCGCCTGGGGAAGACAATGTGTCGCGTCGGGTAGCAGTTGTTGTGACGCTTCGCGTCCTGATGCGTGGGAAGGTGGGGAGGTGCCTAGATTTTTCACGTACATGGGGAGTTGGGCAACAGGCACCCAATCAGTTGCCCTGTACAACATTATTAAATACAGGCACAGGTAGGGCATTGGAGCCCATATGTTCTTAGTTCTTCATAGCAGCCCACGATCACTTTGCCCCCCTCTTGTTGTGGCATCCTCCCTCTGCTTTCGCTATGGATCCAGGCGCGCTATGGATCAAACTTTTCTTCTAGGAGGCGGACCACCTAGTAGTATGCTGCCATCTTGGGGTCATGACAGCTTGACTCCTTCATGACTTGGTCTACGATCAACTAGGAGTCACCTCGGACATCGAGCCATCAAATCCCAAGCTCGGTGGCGATGTGTAAACCATTGACAAGTGCCTCATACTCGGCGACATTGTTTGAGGCCAGAAAATGGATCCGGATCATATACCTCATGCACACGCCGAGGGGGAGATGAAAACAAGTCCCGCCCCAGCTCCGCTTTTCATCAGTGACCCATCGAAATACATCGTCCAGTACTCCTGTTCCACCAATACCGATGGCATTTGGGTCTCAGTCCATTCTACCACAAAGTCTACCAGAACCTAGGACTTGATGGCTTTTCAAGGGGCATAGGTGATGCCTTCTCCCATGAGTTCAACCGCCCACTTAGCGATTCTTCCCGTCGCCTCCTTGTTTTGAATCACCTCCCCGAGAGGGAAGCAAGACACGATCGTGATCGGGTACAACTCGAAATAGTGGCGTAGTTTCCTTCGGGTGATGAGGACAGCGTATAGGAGCATCTGGATCTGCGGGTAGCGTGTCTTGGCGTCGGACAAGACTTCACTGATGAAGTAGATTGGACGCTGGACTTTGAGAGCGTGACCCTCCTCCTGCCATTCCACTACGACGGCGGCACTCACTACCTGAGTAGTGGCCACGACGTATAGCTGGAGCGGTTCCCCTTCAGCCGGGGGCACAAGGATCAGGGCCTTTGTTAAAAGTGCCTTGAGCCTGTCAAGCGCCTCTTGGGCCTTGGGCGTCCAGGCGAAGCAGTCCATCTTTCTTAGAAGCCGGTAAAGGGGCAGGCCTCGTTCACCGAGGCGTGATATGAAGTGGCTCAGCACTGCCAGGCACCCTGTGACCTGCTGTACCCCTTTTCAAATCCCTGATTGGGTCCATGTTTGTGATATCAGAAATCTTCTCTAGGTTGGCTTCGATGTCGCGCTCAGAGACGATAAAGCCAAGTAACATACCCCTTGGAATCCCGAAGACGCATTTTTCGGGATTGAGCTTGGTGTTCTTGGCCTGCAAGCACTTGAATGTCTGATCGAGATCAGCAACCAGGTTATCAGCTCATTTTGAATTGACTACGGTGTCATCTACGTAAGCCTCAATGGTCCGCCCAATGAGGTCCCCAAAAATGGTGAGCATACAACGCTAATATGTAGCCCCCGTGTAATTGAGGCCAAATGGCATGGTTACGTAGCAGTAGGTCCCGAATGGGGTGACAAAAGAGGTCACGAGCTGATCAGACTTTTTCATCATGATTTGGTGGTAACCGGAGTAAGCATTAAGGAAAGAGAGAGCTTCACAACCCGAGGTGGAGTTGACTATTTGATCGATGCGCACTAAAGGGAAAGGGTGTTTAGGACAAGCCCTGTTGAGACTAGTGTAATCAACACACATCCTCCATTTAACATTCTTCTTTTTTCCAAGTATAGGATTAGCTAACCACTCGAGATGGAACACCTCCTTAATGAATCTGACTGCAAGTAGCTTGTGAATCTCCTCTCCGATTGCTCTGTGCTTCTCCTCGTCAAGCGGCACAGTCGTTGCCTTACCGATTTGGATCTGGCCCAGATATCCAAGGAGTGGGCGGCAACTTCCCTCGGGATGCTAGGCATGTCCGAGGGACTCCATGCGAAAATGTCGCTATTCGCACAGAGAAAGTTGACAAGCACTACATCCTATTTGGGATCCAGGGCGGTGCCAACGCGCACCATCTTGCTGCTAGAGCCGCTGGGGTCAAGGGGGAATTCCTTGACCCCCTCGATGGGTTTGAAGGAGCCGGTGGTCCGTTTGGGGTCGGGTGCCTCTTTGAGGCACACTTCCAGCTCGGCTGCAAGCTCCTCGAACTCGATGATGGCCTTGGTGTGGGGGTATTAACCCCTATACCCTTACGGCTAGACTTGGGCTAGCCCAGATCAGAGGGCCTGGCCCACCAGAAGATGACGCGTGGCTCAGTCAATCTGCTCGGTGTACCACGCAAGGAAGGAAGGCAAACTTAGAGATCAAGCAAGATCCTGGTCGGTTAGAATAGGAATCCTTATCCGACCAGCTATGGCAATTGTAACCGAGCAGGATTAGTTTCTAGATTTGTAACCCTGCCCCCCGGACTATATAAGGCAGGCAGGGGACCCCCTCAAAACACATCTTATCATACACAGCAATACAAATTAGACGCAGGACGTAGGTATTACGCCCTCACGGCAGCTGAACTGGATAAAAACCTTGTTGTGTCTTGCGTCACCATCTAGTTCGTAGCTTGCTTACCTGTCTACCGACAAATCACTACCTTAGGCATACCTCTTGGTAGACTACCGACCAGGTTTCGTTGATAGTGGCGTGCCAGGTAGGGGGTGTGCGTACAGCTTCCCAGGCGAGCAAGATGGTCATCATCCCCAACTCCGTGTCTGTGGCAGACGGTCTCTCGTTCACCGTCGGCCAGGTCACCTAGACCACCATTGTCAACAGCTTCACCACCACTACCACGGAGGAGGTGCAGATCCGATCTACGTCGACCATGTCTTCATCGGCTACGGCTCTGACCATGCTGACTACGGCTCCGACCACCCCAGCAATGGCTCCGACCATGCCGATAAGTCGTCGACCACTTCCCCGCTACAAAGGTAGGGTGATCGACAACACCGACCTGATCAAAGCTATCGACCAAGTCGCCCACAAGCTCTCGCAAACCCTGACTTTGGTAGATTTGATCCAAAATCAATATGCCGAGTAGGTACTTTCTAACCACAACAGATCTACATGACCAGTTCGGGCACACCATCCAACACGGCTAGATACAGATCTAGTGGTCACCGCTACTCCTAAAGGACGTACGGTACGCCTTCGCCCGGTTCCTACACCTGGCCTCACGCTCTCTGAATACCAAGTCCCGACGGAGGATTGTCAGGCCTTCCCATACGGCCTGAAAAACGCTGCTTCTGAGTACGTGTATAAGCAAGAGTGGGAAGCCCTTCGATCTTCGGCCTATCTCCCTGATATCACCGATCGGCTACAACGCCCCTACCTTGGCTGCTTTGACTCACCAGAGGACTCGTGCCAAGACAATCACCTCTGAGTCCAAACTGGCTGATGTAGACTAGGGTTCCCGATCTTCCGAAAGGTTCTGATAACTCTCGATTTGGTGGAATCACGACACAATTCGATCCGGCTTCCGAACAACTCGGCTCTGAACCCCGCAATCGCAGCACCACGACTCCTCTGGTTATCGACCGGCGTTGCACGGTCGACCTCGCCAAGAAGGCTAAGTCCTTGCCTGCAAATCGAGAACACACGCAAGAACACAAAGGAATGCAACCAAATTGCAGATGAATGATTAAACTCACAAAGTTGGGGTCTCACAAACCGACGACGGCGGTGAAACTGTTATTAACAGAATAATCTAAGCAAAACCCAAACCCTAACATAGGTGACGGCTACTGATTATGAAGCCTAAGGGACATCCAAGGACCCATATTCGCGTCCCTGGGGAGTGCCAACACGTTACAAGGCCCAAACGGCCCAAAAGACGGCGACACAGCGCCCTGACAGATTCTGGACGGTGACTTGTTTTGACGATTCCCGTTGATTCCGAATAGATTTTGACGTGGGACCACTTGGGTTGGCTTCCTTATCAAATAAGCTTTCCATCCATATATGGATCATCGAAAACAGAGTCCGGATGCGTCCTGGGCGTCCGTTTTATTGCAGACTGGTCCAGAAGGCCGAAGCAGACTCGAACTCGAATTGGACTGGGCCTCCGGCTTGGCTTGGACGTTCTTGCTGGCCTTCTAAGGTGGTGGCCAAGGAGGAGGACGTCTTTGGACATCTCTTAGGTGTTCTCTATCTTCTTGGGGCGTGCTCCAACTTGGTCCTGGGTCCCAAGTGTGAATAATAAGCCCGTGACGACGCTGTAGCACCCGACAGAAATAGCGGCAGAATGTCTTGATGATTTGAAGGCCTTGCCAATGTGATATTGAGATGGGACCAGACCTATTTAAAAGCTTATCAAATAAGCTTTCTATCAAGTGCTCATTGACCTCGATCGCACTCCGGATGGATGAGTTATGGCCTTCCCAATGAAGCACTATCGGGCTGCCGATGAACCGAAAGTTCAACTTTGATGGATTTGTACTTTGAGACATATTTGTACCTACATTCAAATAACGACATGTACATGTGGAACCAAGTGAATTGTACCCAAAATTACTATGCAAATGTAGGAATGAGTGCACCTTATAATAAATGGTCGTATCTGTTGGTGTCATGTCCTCATCATCCTCTCCTTCTTGACAACAAACCGTCCTCGGTTTGAGCTTAGTTGGAGGACAAATTGTAGGTTGTAGCCAATATTGCTTCTCTTTTTGAAATTTAACCTGTTGCTTTATAACAAAACTTGGGGATCTTGACATGACATGATTATATCTAATGCAACCCTTTGATTGGTCATATTGATGCACAGAAAAAGGAGATTTCAGATTTGAACAAATATAAACTCGGTGTACCATATATTCTCCTTTACAATTATATTTGCTAATAAATTGATATATACATGTAGATAACCATGGTAATTCAGCACATAAAAATTTCTCCTCCAAACTACTCAGAGCACACAGTGTTTCAAACTCAATATATCCCAAAGTATTTAAAGAAGTCAACAATTTTAGTTCATCTTGTTCAGTGGCAATTGGAAGCAATTGTTTATTTTTAGCACAAGTATTTTGTTCCAAAACAAAAGAATCATTCTCATTCACTGGTTGCTGCTCATGAATAATCATATCACTATCACACAACTTTTCTTTATCACAAAGATCAGTAGAACATTCGCCATGTGACAAAGGTAAATCAATAGAAGGTTTTAGTATAGAATTATTAGCATCATTGGCATTACCTTTGCTCTCACTGTGAGTGGAAGTATCACGTGTTGATTTTTTACATGAGACTGGGAGCACCTCATTTTCTGTCATGTCATCCCCGCTCTTTTGTGCATTGTCCTGCAAAAGGTTAGGCACAGTAGGAGGAACAATAGGAGATTGGTCTAGTTGATGTTCCTCATCATATGAATTAATTATAAGAGATGGATTAACAAAAGTTTCTCTCATAAGAATTTTCATATCGTTCCATGTATGAGGTTTATCTAAAGAACTTAAAGACTCCCACCAAATTAATGCTAAATGTCTCAAAACACTAGATGCATTCTTAATCTTCCTCCATTCACACATATGACAGTGTGCAAAAATATTATCTATTTTACTTTCCCACTCAATGTACTCATCAGCACCAATACCATCATAAGTAGGTGGAGAAGAAAGAATAGAACGACCTGCGAAAGGAGGTGTAGTAGCAATAGTGCGTGGCTCATGCATCATTAATGTCTCGTATCGGTGAGTGTTGTAACCTGTCATTGTAGACACAAAACAGGAACAAACAGTGAAAGTTATCCCTAATAATCTACTAAGTAGGTGGAGTAGTGCCTCTCAAGATCACAGCAAAAGGAGACCCCTTCTCAAGCTCTTACAAGGTTCTTACCAGCAAGGTCAAGGATACCTGGAAGGCGTAGCACTGCGATTACAGGGGTCAAAACTTATACTGTCTAGAAGAAGTATGTGGAGTTAAGGCAAGCAGGCCAAATATGTGAGTGGAACACAATTCAAAAACAGAAAGTAATGCTGAATTATAGTCCCAAATACTTGCTCTCGTTGCTGATCTAACGTGTTCCAAATACCAGATGTGTGATAACAAAATGGAGAAACAAGTATTATAGATAGCAATGGAAATACGGACAAGGCAAAAGGCACAACAAACAATAGAGCTATCAATGTTCCTTATGTGCTCCTTTTTGATCTCTTCTCTTCTCTTTTACTATTTTTTTCTTTTCTTTTTTTTTGGCCCAAATTTTTTTCCTTGCTTTTGCTCTTTTGATATTTTTTTCTCAGCAAGGAGCACACAACAATAAACACCAAAAAAAATTGAGCTTAATTGGATAAAAGATGTGGCCTATACAAATTTAGGATTGTGATCTAAAAAGCTGGCCAAAACTTGTGGGCCTCGAAACTCGATGTTCCTGAACGAATTTCACAATTCTAAATTTTGCGAACCCAGCTTTGCTGGGATGAAACAGATCTAAAATTTTCTGGCGTTCTCCGTAGATATAAAATTTGCCCCGTTTCGAGTTCAGATGCAAAAGTTATGACTGTTTTATGAAAACTGCTCGAATCAGGGTTTTATGTGGACGCAAGATGCAAACTAATGATCTGACGGGATGATGGCGGATGGAGGGATCAATACAAATTAGAAAAGAACACAAACTAAACCAGCAACAAGCCCTTGATCAGGACACAAACTCAACACGACGGAATCTGAAAAGAATTATGCAAAAGGCTAAACGTGGTTTCTGGGATAGGGGAAAAACCTAACACTATTTTTTTTGGCTTTTCTGTGGACTCTAGGACGAAGGCGAAATCAAACTAAACTAGGGTAAAATTGAACCTAACGGTATACCTGAAGCTCTGATTACCAATTGATGTAGACTAGGGTTCCCGATCTTCCGAAAGGTTCTGATAACTCTCGATTTGGTGGAATCACGACACAATTCGATCCGGCTTCCGAACAACTCGGCTCTGAACCCCGCAATCGCAGCACCACGACTCCTCTGGTTATCGACCGGCGTTGCACGGTCGACCTCGCCAAGAAGGCTAAGTCCTTGCCTGCAAATCGAGAACACACGCAAGAACACAAAGGAATGCAACCAAATTGCAGATGAATGATTAAACTCACAAAGTTGGGGTCTCACAAACCGACGACGGCGGCGAAACTGTTATCAACAGAATAATCTAAGCAAAACCCAAACCCTAACATAGGTGACGGCTACTGATTATAAAGCCTAAGGGACATCCAAGGACCCCTATTCGCGTCCCTGGGGAGTGCCAACACGTTACAAGGCCCAAACGGCCCAAAAGACGGTGACACAGCGCCCTGACAGATTCTGGACGGTGACTTGTTTCGACGATTCCCGTTGATTCCGAATAGATTTTGACGTGGGTCCACTTGGATTGGCTTCCTTATCAAATAAGCTTTCCATCCATATATGGATCATCGAAAACGGACTCCGGATGCGTCCTGGGCGTCCGTTTTATTGCAGACTGGTCTAGAAGGCCGAAGCAGACTCGAACTCGAATTGGACTGGGCCTCCGGCTTGGCTTGGACGTTCTTGCTGGCCTGCTAAGGTGGTGGCCAAGGAGGAGGACGTCTTTGGACATCTCTTAGGTGTTCTCTATCTTCTTGGGGCGTGCTCCAACTTGGTCCTGGGTCCCAAGTGTGAATAATAAGCCCGTGACGACGCTGTAGCACCCGACAGAAATAGTGGCAGAATGTCTTGATGATTTGAAGGCCTTGCCAATGTGATATTGAGATGGGACCAGATCTATTTGAAAGCTTATCAAATAAGCTTTCTATCAAGTGCTCATTGACCTCGATCGCACTCCGGATGGATGAGTTATGACCTTCCCAATGAAGCACTATCGGGCTGCCGACGAACCGAAAGTTCAACTTTGATGGATTTGTACTTTGAGACATATTTGTACCTACATTCAAATAACGACATGTACATGTGGAACCAAGTGAATTGTACCCAAAATTACTATGCAAATGTAGGAACGAGTGCACCTTATAATAAATGGTCGTATCTGTTGGTGTCATGTCCTCATCACTGGCTACAGCTAGAGCCACTCCATTGGCTGCTGCTATGACCCTGATCAAAGCATTCAAGGTAACAACCCTGTTTATTCCAACTCATGCCGATCTCAGACTGTATTAACACTAATTTTCAAGGTATAAAAACCACTGCTGGATCATCATCGGCAACTCTTCTAACATCAAGCACCACCATCTCTAATAAACCTTTAGAGGTATTCCTTCAACTTTACATTTAATTTGTTAAATATCATATCTTACACCTGTTTTGCAGCAACAAATGGGTACATTGGCAAGTGTACCAGATGTCCAACCTTCATAACCAACAAGTGCCGATGCCCCCCAGCCAACCATTGCTAAGGCCCAAGCAAAGCGCAAAGCTTTAACAGATGCTGAGGCACAGCCAAAATGGCAGAAGTCCGTGTCGATCCCAACAGCTGATCCAACGCCTCCCAGCCAGCCAGAATCGACTGATGCAACTAAGCAAGCAGTCAATCCTCCTGCGCAGGGCACACCATCGGCCATCATGTCCCAAAGGCCAACTACCGATGAGACCATAGAGAATATCCCATCGGCAAGCTCAGCCGATCCTCCACACGGCACACTCCAGACCGCTTCCTCCAGTCAAATACAGGAAATTGCCTTGAAACAGGTAAGCCAATTGACCTAACCGATTTATAATATTCATACCTGTCCTTAACTAATCTCTTTTCTTCTTTTCAGGAACAAGACTCTCCAAACAGTCTATTTTCCTTTGCCATCGACGTTTCTGACGATGACGGAGAGGAAGCAAGCTCTTCTCTTGCACTGGGAACAATATCGGCAGAAATCAAGTCCAAGTTGGAGGATCTCCTAAACTTACTACAACAAGATACCGCCCAGCTGGTAGATGATTTAGACCCCGCAAAGGCAATTTTCAAAACAATCCATGGCCAGGTCCCTGCCGATGTTGAAGAAGCACTCTTCCCAGCAGCCTATTTAGAAAGCCGACAACTGCAATATCAAAGGGCTACTCAATGTATTGCTGATAGAGCAGCTCAGGCTCAGCTCAAAGAAGAGATGCTACAACTGAAACAGATTGCCGATGAGAAGCACAAGAGCATCGGCAACTTGCAAACTTCGGGTGCCGAACTTAAGCAGAAAATCTTGGATTTATCGGCAAAGAGAATGGCTCTACTGGCTGAATTGAAAGAAGTTGAAGCAGCCCTAACTCATGCCAGACAAGAAGAAAACTAGTTACCCGATGCTATCAAGGCCCTTCAGCAAGAAAGACATCCAAGCTCGCAAAGCCCTGGCAATGAAGAAAAAACTTAAGCCTATGGAGGGTGTTGCCGATGAAGACATCAAAGAGATAAAGGAGGCCGATCAGATTCGCCTGCGTGCGATATCAGCTATCCAATCTTTATTAAACTTGTAAATCTTGTCTATTGCATCGGCATTTTATGAAACACTGATGTCCTTGTATGATTCTAGCCGATAGGACTGTTATCGGCACTTATACTTTTATGCATCCATCCAGATACTAGGGTAATATTTCTTTAAATATTTTCCATTTAATGCTCTGGGAAATGCAACCCCTTCGAGGGTTTCTAGAATATATGTGTTGCCAGGAACAGATTGATTTATCCAATATGGACCTTCCCAATTAGGAGACCACTTTCCAAACTTTGAACTTTTAGTCCCAATCGGTAAAATCAACTTCCAAACCAGATCTCCATCGGCAAACTCCTTTACCTTTACCTTCTTGTCTAACATCTGGCTACTCTTTTCTTATTTTCCTCGATGCTAACTAAAGCCCTTAACCGATGACCTGTCACATCCTCTAACTCATCTTTCATAAGAGTATCATAGTCATCGGCTGTTAGTTGATCTTGAGAACATATCCGCCTAGAACCAGTTTTAATTTCCCAAGGCAACACTGCGTCGTGTCCGTATACTAACTGATAAGAAGTTATTTTGATCGCACCATGACATGCCATCCGATATGACCACAGGGCCTCATTTAATACTGTATGCCACCGCTAAGGATTTTCTTTAATTTTGCGCTTAATGAGTTTGATAATCCCTTTGTTAGAAGCCCCAGCTTGACCATTAGCTTGAGCATAATAGGGAGACGAATTCAAAACTTTAATCCCCATACCAACAGCAAACTCATCAAATTCTCCCGAGGTAAACATAGTACCCTGATCGGTAGTGATAGTTTGAGGAATACCAAATCGGTAAACAATATGCTATTTCACAAAATCGATCATATTAGCCGATGTCACCTTTTTCAAAGGAATTGCTTCAACCCATTTTGTGAAATAATCGGTAGCAACCAGAATAAATTTATGTCCTTTGCTTGATGGCGGATAAATCTGACCGATGAGATCGATAGCCTATCCCCGGAACGGCCAAGGTTTAATTATAGGGTTCATAGCCAATGCAGGCGCTCTTTGAATATTACCGAACTTCTGACACCCCTGACATCCTTTAAAATATTTAAAACAATCTTTAATAATAGTCGGCTAATAGTATTCATTCCTTCTTATCATCCATTTCATCTTAAAAGCTGATTGATGTGCCCCACATACTCCTTCATGGATCTCACCCATCAAGCTTTTCGATTCATCACCGCTAATACATTTGAGTAAAACTCCATCTATAGTTCGATAATATAATTCATCGTCAAGGAGCACATACTTGGTGGCTTGGAATCTTATCTATCTTTCAACCTTTTTAGATGGATCCTTTAAATAATCGACAATCTCCTTTCTCCAGTCATCGGTATCAACTGCCGATGTTAACACTTCCTGGATAGACTGATATCCTGAAGCATGCTGAGCTAGTCGATTAGCTTATTCATTATGCAATCGAGAAATATGTTCAAGACGGAAATCTCTAAACCCTTTCAACAATTGCAAACATCTTTCATAATATAAAATTAAAACTTCACTTCGGCATTCATAAATCCCAGCTAATTGATTTGTAACCAGCATAGAATCACCAAAGATTTCAACAGCATCGGCACGTATCTCCCTAGGCAATTCTAACCCTTTTATCAAGGCTTGGTATTTAGCCTGATTGTTTGTCGATGTAGCAACAATCGGCAATGAAAACTCATAATTCCTTCCTTGAGGTGAAATCAACACAATGCCGAGACCTGCTCCTTCACCACACGTAGACCCATCGAAGAAAAGTGTCCAAGGACCAACCTTCAGACAGTCCACTGTACTACAATGCTGAGTGACAAAATCAGCCATAACCTGCCCCTTAACTGTTTTAGCCGATTCGTAACGTAGGTCAAATTCTGATAATGCTAAAATCCACTTACTGATTCTACCACTTAATATCAGCATCGACAGCATATATTTGACCACGTCGTCTTTGCATATGACAGTACATTCGGCCGATAGCAAATAATGCCTCAATTTAATACAAGAAAAGTACAAACGCAGACATAATTTTTTGATGGCCGAATACCTTGTCTCAGCATCCACCAATCTTCTGCTCAAATAATAAATAACACGTTCTTTCCCTTCAAATTCTTGAATAAGAGCCGAACCGATAACAGTATCATCAGTTGACAAATATAACCTGAAAGGCTTCCTGTGTTGGGGTGGAACTAGCACTGGAGGATTTGTTAAGTACATCTTAATCTCATCTAGGGCTAACTGCTGCTTAGCTCCCCATACAAATTCCTGATCGGCCTTCAATTTAAGCAATGGACTGAAAGCCTTGATCCTACCCGACAGATTAGATATGAATCTTCTAATGAAATTAATCTTGCTGATCAAAGATTGCAATTCAGTTTTATTGGCAGGAGCAACCACCTTGTTAATTGCATCAATAGACTTCCTACTGATTTCAATACCCCTATGATGCACCATAAAACCCAAGAATTGACCTGCTGATACACCAAATGCACACTTATTAGGATTCATCTTCAATCCATGCTTCCTTGTGCACCCCAGTATCATTCGTAGATCAGCTAGATGTTTTGTGATATCCCCAGACTTAACCACTACATCATCAATGTAGATCTCCATTAATGTGCCGATGTATTCATGAAAAATAAAATTCATAGCTCTCTGATAAGTAGCACTAGCATTTTTCAAACCAAAAGTCATGACTATCCACTCAAACAACCCCACATAACCTGGACATCTGAAAGCAGTCTTGGGAATATCTTCTTCAGCCATGAATATTTGATTGTAACCTGCATTACTATCCATGAAGCTGATAATTTGGTGTTCGGCTGCAGCATCGATCAATAAATCAGCAATAGGCATTGGATAGCCATCCATCGGTGTGGCTTTATTGAGATTCCTGAAATCAATAGAAACACGAAGTTTCCCATTTTTCTTATAAACAGGAACCACATTAGAAATCCACTCCGCATATCGACATTGCCAAATAAACTTTTCTTCAATTAATTTAGTTAGTTCAGCCTTAATGTCAGGAAGTATATTAGGGTTGCATCGGCGCGCTGGCTGCTGATGTGGCCAAAATCCAGATTTGATAGGTAACCGATATTCAACTATCGATCGGTCTAATCCAGGCATCTCAGTATAATCCCAAGCAAAACAATCTTTATATTCTTTTAACAAATTGGTTATTTGCTGCTTACACTTGGAATCTAAGATTGCAATTCAGTTTTATTGGCAGGAGCAACCACCTTGTTAATTGCATCAATAGACTTCCTACTGATTTCAATACCCCTATGATGCACCATAAAACCCAAGAATTGACCTGCTGATACACCAAATGCACACTTATTAGGATTCATCTTCAATCCATGCTTCCTTGTGCACCCCAGTATCATTCATAGATCAGCTAGATGTTTTGTGATATCCCCAGACTTAACCACTACATCATCAATGTAGATCTCCATTAATGTGCCGATGTATTCATGAAAAATAAAATTCATAGCTCTCTGATAAGTAGCACTAGCATTTTTCAAACCAAAAGTCATGACTATCCACTCAAACAACCCCACATAACCTGGACATCTGAAAGCAGTCTTGGGAATATCTTCTTCAGCCATGAATATTTGATTGTAACCTGCATTACTATCCATGAAGCTGATAATTTGGTGTTCGGCTGCAGCATCGATCAACAAATCAGCAATAGGCATTGGATAGCCATCCATCGGTGTGGCTTTATTGAGATTCCTGAAATCAATAGAAACACGAAGTTTCCCATTTTTCTTATAAACAGGAACCACATTAGAAATCCACTCCGCATATCGACATTGCCAAATAAACTTTTCTTCAATTAATTTAGTTATTTCAGCCTTAATGTCAGGAAGTATATTAGGGTTGCATCGGCGCGCTGGCTGCTGATGTGGCCAAAATCCAGATTTGATAGGTAACCGATGTTCAACTATCGATCGGTCTAATCCAGGCATCTCAGTATAATCCCAAGCAAAACAATCTTTATATTCTTTTAACAAATTGGTTATTTGCTGCTTACACTTGGAATCTAACTTAGCACTAATAAAAGTAGGCCTTGGCCTATCACCATCATCAATATCTACCTCTACTAAATCATCAGCCGATGTGAACCCCTATCCTAATTTTTCATCATCGGCAAACCTATCCATTAAAACTCTTCTTCAGAATCGACTGCTTGGATCGGTAGAATTTCATAATCAGCAACTCTAAGGAACTCTTTTTCCCAAGCTTCTCCTGATATGCATTTGGTTCGCTCATAAGTATCTGATTCTACCGATGCGATGATATAAGAAGAATCACCAGGGACAACCTCAATCTTATCCCCAATCCACTGTACGAGGCATTGATGCATTGTAGAAGGAACGCAACAATTGGCATGAATCCAATCCCTTCCTAGAAGTAGATTATATGCACCTTTGCCATTAATAACAAAGAACGTCATCGGCAAGGTTTTGTTGCCGATGGTCAATTCAACGCATACTGCCCCTTTAGCCGGTGACACATTGCCTTCGAAATCTTTTAGCATCATATCGGTTTTGGTCAAGTCTTGATCTTCTTTACCAAGTTTCCGATACATCACATAAGGCATAATATTAATTGTAGCTCCTCGTTTGATAAGTATCTTGGATACAGGTTGTCCATCAACTCTGCCTTTCACAAATAAAGCTTTGAGATGTTGTCTCTCGTCATCAGTAGGTTTCTCAAAAACATCCATCATTGGATCTAGTGCCAGCTGAGCTACTTGATCGGAGAGAACAATTTCTTCCTCATCATCAGAAAGTGCTAGAAACTCCATCGGCAACATAAATGCCATATTAACATCTGCCGATGGACCCTTATTTTTGTGTTTCACCTACCACTGCTGATGGCTAGACCTTTCATTGGAGGAACTTTCCTCTCGGTATAGATCCTCCTGATGCTCACGCTGCATCCTCCTTTTCTGTGTCTTTGTCAAACCCTCAGGGCACCATTGAGGAAACTTAGTTCTCAAAACCGGCTGATAACAGGTCCTAGTTGATTCTACATGACATATATTAGGGTCCCTGTAGAATATTTCCTCATCAGGAACTCTTACGTTTACCATCTCCTCAAGCTCCTCTTGATTCCTTGGAAAATATCCAACACGTTTACCAAGCCTTTCATGTACACTAAGTCTGCCCCCAGCCGATCATGCACTGATGCTCTGCCTCTGATCGGCTCATTGATAGATAAACCCTGATTGCTAGGTTCAAACCTCCTTTCTGGCCGATTGTCCCCATAATAACCATTGCACTCAGGGCAATTTTCAACAGTTCTCAATTTAATACCTTCTTCCCAGCAATGGATGAAAAACAGGCACCTCCAATGATCTTTATGTCGATACCATTCTTCTCGACGTCTCTCTTCTTGCTGTTGTCGATATCGGTCCCTACGCCGACACCAACCCTCCTGTTGCCTTCGATGGGTAATCACAATGCCAGGTCGAGGAGGTTTTTTGGAACTACTACTTTCTCCTAGCAGACCCTTACTTTTTGCATCATCGGTAGTTATCCGATGCTGGGGATCCACTGATGCATTTTTCTCAGCAGCTGGAAAAGGGTGTTGATCAATTTTCATCGGCTTCTGGGTCTTGGAGTTACCAAACTTAATTCTCCTAGATTCAATAGCCGATTGTAACTGTTGCCTAAACACCTTGCACTCATTTATACTGTGTGAAGTTACATTGTGCCAATTGCAGTACAAGATCCTCTTCAACTCTTCTGCTGATGTGATCACATGATTAGGTGACAGCTTAATTTGGCCCTCTTGAAGCAAAAGATCAAATATCTTGTCGGCTTTGGTGATATCAAAGGTAAATTTCTCTGGCTCTTTCTAACCAAAGGGATAAGATATCCGCCTTTTATTCTTAACCCACTCAGCTAAGCCGATAACTGGTTCTTCATCAGAATCAGAATTAGAATCTTCTACCTCCTCAACAAATGATACTTTTTTGCTCCAATTCTTTTTAGGCTCAAAAACCCTAGTGTCTTGATCAGATCCTTTGTACAAGATGACTTAGGCTTTCAAACTTCTGAGAGGCATATCTGTCCTTAAGATGTGGCAATAACCCTTGGAAAGCCAGATCGGCAAGCTGCCGATCATCCAGCACCAGGCTGTAGCACTTATTTTTTGCATCTCGTAGCCTTTGCACAAAGCTTTCTACCGATTCATCATTACGCTGTCTCAATTTTACTAAATCAGTAAGCTTCTTTTCACGGATTCCAGCAAAGAAATATTTATGAAATTGTTTTTCTAGATCAGCCCAAGTAATAATAGAATTTGGTGGTAATGAAATGAACCATGTGAATGTCGATCCAGATAAAGATGATAAAAATAATCGAACTCTTAATTCATCTCTGTTAGCTGCCTGTCCGCATTGAATAATGAAACGATTGACGTGTTCCATCGTTGATGTATCATTTTGTCCAGAGAATTTAGTGAAATCTGGTACCTTGTACCGATTTGGGAGAGGAATTAAATCATTTGCTAGAGGATATGGATTCCGATTAGAATAAGTATTGACTTTGGGTTTTATCCCAAACTGATCCCTCATAATTTCTGCTATCTTATCGGCCCAAAAAGCATCAGCCTCCTACTGACGAACTAGTTGAATTTCTACAGGAGGTGTCTGCTGATATCCCTCCACGTATCTTTGTGGCACATGATCTCCAGCAATCGGCACATTCACCGTTACTTGTGATCCACTAACATGCTAGAAAGGATTCATCAGCTGAGCTGCCGATGCTTGATTCTGAAAACCAGCTTGCATATGACCTTGCTGAATCCCTGCAACTTGCTGATTTTACTGAACTGTATGCTGAACAGGTAACTGTCCTGACCAACCATTATTAGAACTCATCGGTACAAAACTTGCCGATGGCTGGTAATTTGCTGACATTGTTGGATAATTAGTATAACCAGCTTGAGGCATGAACTACACCCGAGGTTGATTCATAGCAGGGGCCTTCTACTGCATCGGCAGTAAGTTTGCCGATGAACTTGTATTGGGTGCTTGAAACAAAGGCATCTGGAAACCTCCTGGAGTTGGTTGCACAGTAATTGATGTGGCATATTGAGGCACTTGAGCCATCGGTGAAACAGCCGATTGTTGACGGTTCTTAAGTATCAATTATAACCATCAAATAAATAAAGAAAAGGACCTATATGCAAGCAACACCTAGAATTAGGGTTTGATCTAACAGAATTCCACGAGTTTTGCTGTTTATCTATTTCTGCAGGGGGTTATCAGGAAATACGGAAGAAAGGCCCACATGTCGGATTAATGACAGGATATTAACCGAACACGTAATTATCTTACATCTAGAAGATTCCAGAAGCCACGGGAACGAATGGGAGCCGTAACGGGCCAGGACACAGGGCACCCGCCCTGTGCCCTAGGGCGCCCGCCCTGCCCCCGGGACCAATCAGGTCGAGTCTCGCGGATTATGCTCCACCGCCTTTGAGGATCAAGGAAAACCGTAGGATGAAGGTCGGTTTGATCCGACGGTCCAGATTCATCCAAAAGGGCTATATAAGCAAGGCCCCTGACCCCTGGTGGAGAAGACCCCAATTCATTATTCAGTTGCATATCTCTAGTTAGGGTTTAGAGAGAGGTTCCCTCTAGGGTTCCCACCTCTTAGGGCTTAGCATCCAATGTGAAAGTAGAATTAGTTCTACTAGATTGAGAGAGATAGAGTGGAGGTGTAGATCGGAGGAAGCCGGCCTGTCGGTGTCTACTCCGAGGTTGTACCTGCGGGAGCAAGTTCTTCTAACCCGAGGCTTGTTCTCAGGATTCTTCAGTATTTCGACTTCTAAATTCTAGTAAGTTCTTTGTTTTATTGTTCTTTGGTTTATGAGTTTACTTTGATCTCTTCGCGTAGAGTTTAGAGTAATCATCTCTAGCGTAAACGTGGTGTTTAAGCTAGGTTACTCATAGATATCCCCTCATCTAGCCGGACCGTGGTAGTAGCGAGGAACGTGACAATTCCGAGTTACCTTTGTATTCCATATCCCGTTAGCAGGATCGATAGGGTTTATAGGTGCGGGTTGAACATCCTTTGTGGTGTCTAGATTCCGTAAACCTCCCCAATAGAACAGTAGATCATCCTTACCAAGGTTAGAAGAAGAGTGTGGTTGTAGTCTTCTCTATACATCACTCACATCGAATCATAGTGGTTGTAGCCTAAAGGTTAGTAGTAATAGATTTGGTTAGTCAGATGCACTCTTTCTCCTAAAGGTAAAAATATAAATACGATACCCAGGATAACATCTCGGGTGAAGTGCTCACCGATATCCGTGCGCTTGCGGATCCTATTTCCAAATTGCGTTACCAAATATCAACACCGATGATATAGGAGCTTTTCCTGCTGCGTCAAACACTTGAGGTAACCCAGGATTAAAGGCAGATGACTCCGGAGGCATACCATATCCCCACCAATTAGCAGGAATCTGGCTATTCTGAGACACAGAGCCTGACATAGCTGATGCCGATAGATCTGTATTAAGCTAAACTCGTCCTCCTGAAAGTACCGGATCTGATCGTATCGATGTAGATTGAATATTAGGTAAGCATGCCGATACTGGAGGAGAAGTAACTTCTGTACCCACAACGGCTGAGGGAGCCGATGGAGTATTGATCGATGCCGGTTCTGGTTGGTGATAAGCTAACCCAATGTAATGTGGTGACACTTGTCCTTCTTTAAAAGTTCAAACCACAGCATTATGAACAGTATTGGACAACACATTGGAGTGGTTAATCAAAGCATGATTTACTGCAGAATTAACCATCTCTTGAAGTTTACTAGGATTGGAGTCAAAGGTAACCTGCCGAGGCAACGGCAAATCTTGCTTCTGGATGACTTGTCTGCTCTTGTTTATGCTGAATGATTTCAGGCAAAGCTGCCTGTATTCTTCTATAGCCTTTTCCATAGCCTGCTTCTGATCTTCCTTAGGATCTTCTGATACCGCGATGATGTTCCCCGAATCAATCTCAGGATTGAACATATTGATCGTATTGATTGGTCCCACTGGGTGTGCCAAAGATGTGTTGATGCAAAAGTGGATCTACAAACACAAAGGGCTAATACCCAAATCGATATCCAAAGCGTGCTAGTCGATTTGACCTGTTAATCGACAAGGATGAAAATACGAGTACTTTGGTCCTGACAACAGCGATACGCCCGGAAGCCACGGCCAAGAGGTACTCACACGGAACTCGAGGATCATCAAAGGTCGCACTGAAGCGATGCAGCTCATCGAATCGATGAGAACTCATAAAAAGAAAAAATACGCAAATTGACGAAGTCGCCGAAAAGTAAATAGATGCAAATAGGAGTAAAATTGGTTTGATATTGATTGATATATCTATTACATTGCCCCTCAATCTATATTTATACCCTGATCTAAGGAAACATAACCAAACACGACTAGGACACCGAGTCCATACCTAAGGAAACACGTGACTCTTACATGAATCATACTCTAACAAATATAGAAAAGGAAATCAACACCTATCTATTTCCCTATCCGCCTCAATTACGATGAAATTCTCATCGACCTCCTCTCCATCGGCATGCTACCTATTATCACAGGCTCCATCGGCAGCAGTCTTCAAATCTTCCTTCATCGGCATCAACAATAACATCTCCAATCTTATCAACAACGCCTCTGAATCTAAGTCTACCTTTCCATCGGTCACCACCATTCATCGGCAACAACCCTTACAAGTTGATTTTCATCGGCACCCTTCTGTCACCGTATACAGTAACTTTCCTCCTGCCAATTAGCCCACTCTGATCATTTTGACACGTGCCAAAAATGGTGTCAACACTAGTCGACCACTGCGACGGGTGTCAGTTTTTCACCAAACGTATACACGTACCAGCGCATGAGATCTAGACCATACTAGCCTCATGGCCCTTCGCATGCTGGGGACAGGATATGATTGGTCCTTTCAAGCAAGCCCCTGGCAACTTCACATGTGTCTTCGTGTTGATTGACAAGTTTTCCAAATAGATCGAGTACATGCCTTTAAGCATCATCAGAGAAGGTGGTCGAGTTCCTTGATCAGATTATACACCGTTTTGGCCTCCCCAACAGCATAACTACAGACCTGGGGACTCAGTTCATTGGCAGTGCATTCTGGGACTTCTGCGATGAAAGGATCATAATTGTGAAATACGTGTTAGTGGCACATCCCAGAGCAAATGGGCAGGTTGAAAGAGCCAATGGCATGATCCTCGATGCGCTGAAGAAAAGGTTGTACAGGGAAAATGACAAAGCTCCTCGAAGATGGCATAAAGAATTGCCGGTTGTGGTCTGGGGACTGCGAACCCAGCCTAGTCACAACACTGGTGCCTCCCCATACTTTATGGTCTACGGCGCAGAAGCAGTACTCCCTGCAGATATCGCTTTCAGATCATTGCGTGTTGAGAACTTCGATGAAGACAGGTATGATGCAGCACGTGAACTCGAGGTCAACTGCTTTGAAGAACAATGGGTTGACTCTTGTGTACGTACAACCAAGTACCTAGCTGTACTACGCACATACTACAACAGGAATGTCAAAGAACGTCTCTTCGTGGTCGGGGACCTGGTCTTGAAGTGGAAAACGAACCAAGAAGGCATGCATAAGCTCTCATCTCCTTGGGAAGGACCATTTGAGGTCATCGAAGTTACTCGGCCTACTTCATATAGGCTGGCTCACCTCGACGGTACCGAAGTACCGAACTCCTGGCATATTGATAATCTTAGGCATTTCTACCCGTATAGCGTATAAATAAAGATATGTATCTTTCCTGTACTTCGATTATTTCAATAAAGCATATATGTTCTCTTTTCGTCACTCTAACGTGTTTATCTGGAGACTACTCTCTATCAGTATTTTATAAAAGACCATATCGACAAACCACCATTCTTTCTCGAGTCCTCGGAGCTAGCTCCGTCTCCGATTTCTCCCCACGCGTGCACGGGACCAGCTCTCTACACTCTCGGTGGTCGGCGGGTGCTCCCTGGTCTGACCTGTGCGCTCTTACGTGTGAACAGGCTTCGTGCCTTGCACTCTGACCACAGATCTGGCTAGGGCCGTATGGACTCCACAAGATGACGTGTCTTCCAACTGTTACAACTAAACTAGAACACTTATACATTTTAACTTAGTTATCAAATGCAATATACAAGCTTAACACTTTTTAAACAAAAAAACAACACAAGCTTATATTGTTACAATAGTACTTTATTACAAGCTTGTCTGATGAGGCACAAGTTTACAATAAACTAAACAATTGTCTGCTCTACAGCTGCAGGTAGCCAGCTACTCGAAGGTCGGTGCTTGAGCAGGGCTTGGCTCATGATTACCACCTATCTACGGCTGTGGCACTGCCTCTGCTGATCGAGCCTAAGCCATAGGAGTCTGGCTAGTTGTGACCATAGGCTTTGGCTGCTCCCTGCTTGAAGACTGCTCGTCTTGGGATTGGCTGGTCAAGACCGCAGTCCCAGGTGATCGGCTTGAAGACCCCAAAGCAGACATCATCGGTGTTCCTTGCGACGGGGACGTTGGTGTTCCGCACAGGTTTATGTTGCCAATGATTGTCATCGCCAGCTCAGTCAACTGGCCCCGCAGCTCTCACACTTCCTACACGCCAACTTCCTTGGGGTAGCCCTTGGCAAGGTGCGTGAAGTCGATCAGGGGATAATGCGCGCGCACCATGCTTAGTACATGGGCGCCTGCAAACTCTCTAGCCTCCTTCATGAACTGCTGCAGCCAACCGAGGGTCGGTCGGCGGCAGTCTAGGATCAAGCAAGTCGAGCACTGGCCCGATCCCCCGCACCATCTGTGCACAGCGATCCTTCCAGAGGTCGTGATCCTTCTGCACCTCCACAATATGCTTCTTCACATTGGTCTTTAGTGCTGCAGCAGGGTATTTTGGTCAAAACAACACCAAAGGACATACATTGAGTTATGAAACCACGATCAGGAAAATGGCCACTTACTGGTTATCTCTTGGTTTCTGGTCTTCACCTCCTCGGTCATCTTCATCGACTGGTCTCGGAGCCATGCGTGGTCCTCTACCAGCTGGGTAGTCTTCGCTGATAATCGAGCGCACAACTCGGGCATGCACGTGTTATCTGTTTGCAGCCTAGCAACTTCCTCCGCCAGGTCTACAACAAGCTCCGGGAGACACAAATACATATGAATAATATTTTTCAGTGTTTGGGGGTGTGCAGCTAAGATAAGTTACCTGCTCTTTCCCGCTCTTTCTGACCAAGCTGGAGGACAACATTGAGCCTTTATGACTTGATCTCTGCCTGGTCCTTTTCAGCGGTCTCGAGTAGCTTGCGTAGCCGATCTACTTCGGTTGTCTGCTCCTTGTTATCTTTGGAGATGCCTTGAATCTGGTCAAAGAACCGTTTACAGTACTTTGCCATCTTCACGAGGCCCTGCAAATCAAATACAGTATCATATATGCCTGACCACAAATTTGCACTGGTTTACGATAGTGATCAAGGAGTACGCTTACCTGTACTTCCCCGATGAGTCATCTTGCTGCTCGCTCCACTCTCTCCGTCTCTTCGTCTATGGAGATCTCCTCATGGCAGACGTAATGGTCTCCATGTTCACGGCAGACGTACACGTGTTGTTGCCCGTCTTTTGGGTGCCCTTGGATTTCTTCGACGATGTCATCATCAGACTCCGCCGCCTGATCCGTACTGGCCCGCCCTTGCTCTTGGTTCAGCCCAGCGGTTGACGGTCCCACCACCATTTTTCCTCTGGCTGTGGTGTCAGGCAGACCACCTTATGTCGAGCTCGTGGTGGTCGTGGTCCGCTCGGGCACGCTCTGATTGGTCTCAGGGACTTGACCTTCACTCAGCATACCCGAAAGACTCTGCTCGGGCGCTCCCTGCTCAGGTGCCTCCTACTCGGGCACCTACTCAGGCACCTGCTCGGGCACTTCCGTGGTCGCCGGTTGGCCGCATCATTGCTCGTCGGCTCTGCCGCCCTGGTGGTCTGACAAACCGGTTGCTTGGACGATGTCGTCGTGGTGGTCGACATGGTTCCCCCAGCGGTGGCTAGTTGCTCGGGTCTTTCCGTTGATGTCGAGCTAGCAAGTCACAGCAAAACAGTTACCTTTACTAATTATACGCTCACTACTACTATTGACGTGTTATTTACTGAGTTTTCAGGAACTTACAGATCTGATCTCCTATGAATGGTGGTGAAGGTGTGACACCGTGGTTGCCCTTGGCTTGTCTGCTGGGCAGAGGAACCCTGGCCTCCGTCCTATGGTGGCGGCCTGGTTTCCTTTTCGCTGTCCTCATGCTGGGCGTCGGCCCCGCTGGTGGTGTCTAGCCCTCTTGCGGCCCCTTTGCCTGTGAGGTCAATCCACCCTGCATTGTCTGTTTGCTCCTCTTCTTCCGAGGATTGAGCATGTAGGCGCTCGCGTCCTCCTCCGCTTCGTCCTCTGACCAATCACGCACCATGCGACGGTGTTTCCTGGTCGAGTCTTCTGGGCTCTCGTGTGTCCGAGAGCTTCCGGCCCTCTTTTTTGATTGGTCAGGGATGCTTGGACTCTTCCCAGCTCTTGCTCGGGCCCTAGATTCAAGGTCGTCCTCGATGTCCTCGTAGCACCGCTGCACGTTCCGTGGGGGTGGCTCCATGCTCTGCGGGTGCTCCACTCCGGGCGCCAACGACACAAACAGATTATGCCTCTCCACGCCGTGCACCTGTATACACGCAAGACAAGAAAAATCTGGCATTTTTACTCTACGGTGGTCGACAACACTTCTTGGAGCTAAGGAGTTGGGTTGTTTACCTTCGGGGCTGGTTAGATGAGTTTATATGTGTGCTACATCCTGCTCGGGGGAGAGTAGCTTTGGTCTGCCAGATTGAACAACTCCCCAATCCGGCGTATGACTTCGTCGTGGTCTAGATCCTCCGACCGCATCCTCATTTGGTTGGTCGAGCCTTAGTACTCGTACCCAACGTGCACCCTCCTCTGGCATGGCTGCACACGCCGGCTAATGAAGTTCCTAGCAACGGCTAGTTTGTCCAGGCGATTCCACGGGAGCAGTGCCATCAACTCCTCCACCTACCTGGCCAACTCTGGTCGCTCGTTCTAGGCCACTCTCTTGTCTAGAATGTACCCGACGTTGCACAACGTAGCGCTGTCGAGCTCTTCGCGGATGTAAAAAAACCACTTCTTGTACCAATCTCCAAGAGAAGTGTTCTAGGGGCAGTTGAGATACTCTTGCTTCATCCCATCCCGGAGGGTCAGATACACTCCGCCGATGATTTTAGAGCCACCTTGGGAACCCTTCTTCCTCAAGCAGAATAGATATCTAAAGAGGTCGAAATGGGGTTGGATTCCCCCATACGCGTCACAAAGGTGGATGAAAACAGAAACAAGGAAGATCGAGTTGGGATGCAGATTGCAAATCCCAATCTTGTAATATAGACAAAGACCTTGAAGGAAAGGATGGACTGGAACCCCAAAACCCCGCTTGAAGAAATCTTCGAAGACAACTATCTCACCAGGCTGGCGATTGGGGAGCTATCGCTGCCCGCTGGCCGCCATCCAGCAAGCTCCCGATTGTGAAGCACGCCCAGGCCGACGAGGTCGTTGATGGTTGATTCGGTGGACTTTGACTTCCACCAATCCTTCCTCATCATTTCGGCCCTTTTCGCTGTCTCCGTCCTGGCCATCTTCTACCTCTCTCGCCTCTTTGCTTTGGCTCTGCTGGTGTACAGAGAGCATGTCACTCATAATGGTGGTGAGGTGTGCTAATGGCCGCGGCGGAATCAGAATAGGGCACGCGGGCTGGAGGAAGAAGGCGGATGGTTTGCAAATGCGACTGTTGGGTGTAAATAGGGGAATGACCACACTGTGGCTATTTATCTCATTGACTGTGTCGTTCCACCTCTCTGAGATTCTCGGGATACGTGCACAAGAAACGTGGCACGATCCCTTTGATTTCCACTTTTTTCCCGGTTACTGAGCCAGTAAATGCGCCCCTCGTTTCCTCTGCGGGAGGGCCCACACTGGCATGCTACGTCTGGCGGACGTTTCATTGTGACACTGACAAGGCCGTTGAGCGTGACAAATAACGTCACATCCGTCAACTTTTTGTGATATCATGTCAGAGCAAAGAAAGGAAAATATAAATTATATATTCCGTGTCAGACGAGAAGATAGTAAGAAATGCTCAGGGACTGGTCTGGCCATAGATTGTCATAGGCCACCGAGCACATTATATTCCTCGAACAGGCTCGAGGACTCATCGACCATGTCTCATTCTGCTTGGGGACTCGTCGACCACGTCTCATTCTGCTCGGGGACTCATCAACCATACTCCATGTTGTGCTCAGGGACAGTTTTGACCACTCTCCGACCATAGCTCGACGCCTGCTTTCCTCGGCTATATGTGAAATTTGACTCACATACAGTTGGGAGATCATTACTTTTTAGACCTTGCTACAAGGCTCATGCTTCACCTTCCAGCAAGCTCGGGGACTACATCGGTATGATGCACCTATCGGTGCATCTCAGTATCAAGTTTCCATAGAGTTTCATTTTTGACCCTGGCACCATGTGCCTATGTCACCTACTACTAGGCTCGGGGACTAAGTGGGCACACTTCACCTAGCGGTGAATGTGTTTATTTTTTGACCCCTATGCTTTGTTTACCCTGCTTACATTTCTTTTCAGAAATACAAGTGGGCACACTTCACCTAGAAGGAAATCTTTTTCTTTTTCTCTGAGCACTATATAATCTTCAGACAACCTACTTTCTCCAATAACAACGGTGGTCGGCTCTATTACAAGCTGGTCGGACGCCTGCAACAGTTGCTCGGATGGTGTTTTGACTGGTCGGAGACGTCAAGAACTCAAGTCTTACTGTTCAGAGAAGGTCAAGATGGTGTGTCGCATCACAATGCATAGTGCTCGGGGACTAGCTGTGGGGGTATTAACCCCTATACCCTTATGGCTAGACTTGGGCTGGCCCAGACCAGAGGGCCCAGCCCACCAGAAGATGACGCGTGGCCCAGTCGATCTGCTCGGCGTCCCACGCAAGGAAGAAAGGCAAACTTGGAGACCAAGCAAGATCCTTGTCGGTTAGAATAGGAATCCATATCCGGCCAGCTATGGCAATTGTAACCGAGCAGAATTAGTTTCTAGATTTGTAACCCTGCCCCCCGGACTATATAAGGCGGGCAGGGGACCCCCTCAAAACACATCTCATCATACACAGCAATACAAATCAAACGCAGGACATAGGTATTACGCCCTCACGGCGGCGGAACCTGGATAAAAACCTTGTTGTGTCTTGCGTCACCATCTAGTTCGTAGCTTGCGCACCTGTCTACCGATAAATCACTATCTTGGGCATACCCCTTGTTAGACTGCCGACCAGGTTTCGTCAACACTTGGCATACTCGCAACACTCAACATCACACTCATAGGCGTGCTGGTAAGTGGTGTGGATAGTGATGACCCCGTTGGGCCCCAGCATCTTGAGTTTGAGGTACGTGTAGTTTGGGATGGCCATGAACTTCGCGTAGCATGGCCGCCCCAACACGGCGTGGCAGGTGCCACGGAACCCCACCACCTCAAAAGTGAGGGTTTCCTTCCTGAAGTTGGAAGAATCCCCAAAGGTGACAGACAGGTCGATTTGCCCGAGGGGCAAGGCTCGCTTCCCCGGTACAATACTGTGGAAAGACGCTCCGCTCGAGCGGAGCTGGGTCCAACTGATCCCCATGGCGTCAAGGGTTTCAGCGTACATGATGTTGAGACCACTGCCTCCATCCATCAGTACCTTGGTGAGCCGCGTGCTGCCGATGATGGGGTCAACAACAAGTGGATATCGGCCCAGCTGAGGGACGCAATCCGGATGGACGTCACGGTCGAAAGTGAAGGCCGATCCGGACCAGTCGAGGAAGGCTGGCGTGGCTGGCTCAACGGCGTAGACCTCTCGGTGTTCCAGCTTGCGCTAGCACCTGGAGTCATAGGCCACAGGGCCGCCAAAGATCATGAAGCAGTTGTTGATGACAGGGAAGTTGTCATCCTTCTCCTTGCCATCGCCCTTGTCCTCAGGCTACAGGCTGAAAACATCACGCCACTGCAGTTCTATTTAGTGACCGACGATTCAACATAAAAACAAAATATTTATAGCGACGGATAATCCATCGCAGTATTCGATATTAGCAATTGACGATCCAAGAAAAATCTTTGGTGACTCACCATTCAACGTAATTGTTAACTTGTAGCAATAGACGTTAGATGCTATTGTAGTGTTGTGGTGTAGTATAATTTTTATCAAAATTACCCGCCGTCCTATTATAATATATTAAATAATTACTCCCTCCGGTCCGATTTATGTGGCGTACAAGCATTTTTGAAATCGACCACAATACCAAGCAGGCGGTAGTAGCAAGGTGTAAAATCATTACTCCGGCGACGCATGCTGCATGCATGCAGCTGAACAGTCGCTGCGCTAGGTGTATACTCTCACGTCCGTGCCCTTTTATACACTTGCTAATTCTCCAATCTCCTAGGGAACAAAAAATGATTTAACGGCCGGCGGTGCGATGGTAATCGAGGCACAGCGAAGCACGGCAGTAAATGCGCGCGCATGCCTCCGTAACCTTCTTGGTATCTGGTATATGACGTTGTACGCCAGATAAACCGGACCCGAGCAATTAATTAACTATGCACATCCTTCCGTGCCTTTGACTGCGGAAGCTCCGGCGACACCCTCAACCACGCCGTTTCGTTGAAGCTCAGAGCATCACCTCCTCCTATCCCCCCGTAAAATTGCTATATTGAAGATAGCTATATTTTTACTCACTACTATCTTAGTGGTCTGTAATCTATGCTATGAGAGTTCTCTCATAACTGATTTATAATTCACTCATCTTAATAAAAAACAGGCTATATCCCCCGGTCGAGAAAAAAAGATCTAGCAGTTTCTCAATATCTCTCTTTTTTTCTGTGGCTACCAATATTTTCCTCATCTCCCCTTAAAGAAGGGGAGATACAACTCCCCCAATACCATAGGGATCATCCACCTATCACTTTTCAGTCATATTTTCTCTTACACTCCTGTAGGACTCACCTTTCATATGGTTATTGGAGGAAATATATTGGGTACTGCTGCAGCAACTCCCCCAATAAATCTAAAAAGTGATATTAGGCTATCCAATACCATTTTTTTTAGGGGAGTTGTATTGGAAACTGCTGAATATGCTCTTAGCAGGCCAAAAACGTGACGGGTGCATGGGCCAGCGCCACCCTAGCGCAACAATCCGCAGGACTCCGGGTGAGCAGCCCACAATCGAAACAGTTTCCGCACACAAGATCATGGGCTTAGCCCAACGATTGCAGCAAAGTCGAAAGGAACCCAACCCTCCTTAGATGGCAATCCGCGCAGCCACCGCCGTAGCTGGCCTCTCAGCGGCAGCTCGTCGTGTGGCATCTGGCCTCCGCCACTGTGCTCCTCGATCTGCTCGGCGTGGCTTCGTCGGCGACACCGCCCCTACATTTAATAATCTAAATTAGTGTCCAAACATTTAAGGTGACAAGACTAAATTTTAGTCTGGAGAACCAAACACCACCGCAGCGGTTTCCATTCGTGGGCGGCATGCGTGGCACAACTATGGTGCAGAAGAAGCTGTGCTTGCATAGTGCGTTCATGTGGTGGCGCGGCGTAGTAGTGTTGTAGTGTGGTGTTGCGATGCGTCAGAGGTGTGGTTGCTTGGCTAGTTGTTGACACTCAAAAATGTTCCAAGAAGGTTTTAAGTATTATGAACGAGTTATAAACGTCTTGGACATGGTGGAGGTCAAATGGCGCGACTAAACAGCGAGTGAGATGCGCGGAGAAGACGGCGAGCCACCCTGAGTCGGCTTAGCCGGTTTTGCTAGCCTCCAGTCAGCTTAGCCGACTGCCTGAGTCGGCTAAGCCAACTTCCCCCTATGCCGCCCCGCGGGCGTGCCAGAGCCCGTAAAAGTCGGCTTAGCCGACTCCCTTGTCGGCTAAGCCGACTCTGCCTGGAAACCGAGAATGACACCTCCTAAAGTCAGTTTTTGGTATATTTTCAACATGGAAAACTTGGAGAACGTATCTTGGAGATGTTTCTTGCTGGGATAAGGCCACCCCCTCTATATATATATATGAGAGGATCACGGCCGATTGAGTTCCCATCTATCCAATCGACAAAACAACAACCAAAACTCATATCTTACCCTAGTTTTCTCCTCTCAACTCTCTACCCTACTGTTCGGCAGGCCTCTTCATGAGATTTGTCGGCATCCTAGGCGGCCATGCTGGTCCTATGAGATCCTCCACGTGCTTCTCCCCAACGGATCCTTCCAGGAGTGGTTCAGGAGTCGTTTCGGCCAAGAACGAGCTCTACATCAGCCCTATCGATCTCTAGATCGGTTAGGCCGGTTATGCTTCATCTCTTACTGCATTACAGGTCTTGTGAGACCTCTTGGGTGTCCAAGGCCCTCGCTGGTGTGTTGGCTTGGAATGATCTTCAGCGTCAATATACTTTTTGGCGACTCCGCTAGGAAACGCTAGATGAAAGATCAAGTTTTCCTCCAGCAACATGGGAAGTAATGTTGAAGATACTAGGATGGGACCCAAGTCCCTCATGAGGTCAACATCAACCATCCCATGAACATCAATGAGCTTCCTGAAGAACTGAAGCAACAAGTGGAGGCCAAGTTCAACGCCGTTCTGAAGGCTTTTCTTCAGAGTTGCACTAAAGATCGGCGGGAAAAGGTCACTCAATTCAGGGAGCCGGATTTCAACGAGTTGATCACTTCTACATCTTCTGCACCCGCTGCACCTGAGATAAGATCTTCTTAACCTAAGTATGATGACATTGTCGATCCTTACCCTACACATGTCAATTATGCTACTATGATAGATGATCATAAGAAAGTAATAGATAATAATCTTCTCACTGCTATAAACATGATCATGGCCCGTTTTGATAAGTTAGAAGGAAAAACAACCGATGGTAATCTATCGGGTGTTGATTCTTCTTCTAAAAATCCTGAATTTGGCATGCCTTTGAATTTTTATGACAATCAAGGTTTATATGCAGCAGCAAATAAAGACAAATCGGTCTCTTCGGCAATTGAAATCGATAAGACCGGTTTAGCTGGAAGTGTTCCATCTAATCAAGTGGTTGTCCATGATCAAAATTTAGCTCGAAACACTCGAACCGATCAAAGACCAACAACAAATCGAGCTTCGGCGGGGCAAAACATTCTCCCCAACCCGCCGAAGTCACCAAGCCAAGTCCCCATACTTGATGATTCACCTGCTGCACTTGTTGCTCCCTCTACCGATTTCAATGACACTTTAAATCGGTTTAGGGAGGAATTGTCTAAATCACTTGAAGAGAGTTTAGGTGTACAAATCAAGCCTAGTAAGACTACTTACCGTAAGTCGTACCCTTCACACTTTGATTTCATAAAAGCACCTGATGGGTGGAAAGTGCCTGATTTTAATAAATTTAATGGTGATGATAGTAAATCTACCATGGAGCATATTAACATGTTTCTTGCACAATTGGATGAAGCTAGTGCTTATGATTTTATGAAAGTTCGCAATTTTCCATTGTCCTTTACTAGTACAGCCTCCCTCTCAGCCAAGTCGGCTAAGCCGGCTGCCCCAGTCGGCTTAGCCGACTCCCCTAGTTCCAGCAGCCTCGGCCCCTCCGGCGTTCAAGTTTTGCGCACATTTATTTCACATAAGCCGAAGATTGGTACTTGGAAGACGAATGAGAAGAACCAAGGGGAGCTTGTGGTGAGGCCACCATGCACTTTTGATAGGCTCATGGCCAAGTATAAGCAAGAAAAGGCCAATTCTAAGAATCGGCCATTAAAAAAAGAGAATCTACTCCACCTAAGTGAGAAGATGACAAGGTTAAGCAATTGGCGGTGATGCAACCAGCAGCTCCAGTTCAGAAAGTTGCTCCTCATGTATCTCGTTGGGGACCCCCGATTCCACCTCCAGTCACACCACAATGAGATCCTTATGGAGTTTGGGTGCCGTATCCCTCGCCTGCACCTATGCAAGGCCAGCAAAGAAGGAAAGAGCCTGCTGGTCCAGTTCAAAAACCTTCCATCTTTAGCCAATTGAACAATGGTTAATCGAGCTCTAGCGGTGTGAATCAAGGTCAGATGATTACATTCAAGACTTCGGCTTCACAAGGTTCAGAAAGGGCACCAATGCGACAAGTCTACATGCCTAAGAAGGTTGAGGCTCTTGTTATTCCTCAGCTAAGAGCTAGGCCTCAATCAGTCATCACAATCGGCTCTATGGAAGCTCCTGTCATTAATCATGATGTGTCAATTATAATTGAAGAAACTTCAGCGCAAAAGTAAGATGAAGTTCCTAAAGAAGTTGCTAGAGATGAGAAGAGAGAGCTCGTCGAAGGAGATTCCAAGTATTGCCAACCTGTGTGGTGTCCTCGTGGATTGAATAAAACCCAACGGCGCAAGTTGTAGCGTGCCCGACATAAGCAAAAGAAGCGGGAGATGCTTGTCAAGATGGGGGGTGAAGTCCTAAACCTCGAGCACGTCAAAAGCTCTCTGAAAGGTCAAAACAACGCTACTGCTACTGGCCAGTCGGCTAAGCCGACTCCAGAGTTGGCTAGGCCGACTGCCCCTATTCCTGCCAGCATGGATGTGCCAGAGTCGACTAAGCCGACTCCCTTTGCTGATACTGTTCTAGAGGCCCTAGAATCGGCCTGGCCGACTCCTACTATCCCGGTGGCCTCCGAGGTGTCCTCTGATGATTTTGCTTCCATTGTTGTTGCTATGGTTGGCATGGAGGTGCCTGAGGTTCTTGATGAGGAGATGGTTGACTATGAAGCTACTCCGGAAAGAGGGGAAGTCAATGTGGTTGTTTTGTCCGCCGATTACTACATCGTTGAGGACGATTCAGCCGCAGCGGTGTTCAACTTCCTGATACAAGATACCACATTTAAGAAACTAGAACAGCCTGTCAATCATCTCAAGCCTTTGCATGTGAAGGGTCATATCAATGGTACTTTAGTCCATAACATGTTGGTGGATAATGGGGCAAATAAATGTGATGCCATATGCACTTTATAAGAAGCTTGGTGGCACTGATGAGGAGCTAGTGAGGACCAATATGATGATCACTGGAGTTGGAGGAGGTGCTCCTATTCTAGCTAGAGGGATTGCTAATATAGAACTCACTATTGAAAGCAAGACCCTAGCCACGGCATTCTTTGTTGCATATGTGCAAGGTAGCTACAGTTTAATACTTGGGCGTGATTAGATCCATGCTAATTGTTGCATACCATCTAGTATGCACCAATTTCTTATTCAATGGGTAGATGATGCCATGGAGATTGTGTATTCAGATTCATCGGCTGAAGTAGCTACAGCCGATGCTCCTAAGCCTGGGGGCATGATGCTATTGATTGCTTGTCTAGTAGAGATCTTTCTAGCTATGAATTTATTAGTGTTACCAGGCAAGGTGGTTTTATTCATGTATCTTTGAAGCGAATTGATAATCAGCTCAATATCATCATGTAATTGTTTATTAATGGATACAAATATTGAATGGTTGAAACAGCGTGTTGATCAGTATCGGGCTAATAAGACCGATGCCTACGAAGCGATTGATGATTTTGATGAGCTCGATAAGTTGGGCTAAGGATTTATGTCGGCCGACCCTTTGGAGTAGGTTGATATTGGGGATGGCTCTGTACCCCGGCCGACGTTTATAAATCAAAACTTGGAAGCCGATTACAAATTTGAGCTAATCGCGCTTCTCAAGTAATATGTTGATTGTTTTGCATGGAATTATACAGAGATGTCTGGGCTGAGTCGAGAGCTTGTTGAGCATCGGCTCCCCATCAAGGATGGATTCAAGCCATATAAGCAACACCCCCACCGATTTAATTCTACAATTTATGATCAGGTTAAAGAAGATATTAATCGGCTCTTACAAGCGAGGTTCATTCAGCCATGCAGGTATGCGGAGTGGGTCTTTAATAATGTGACTGTTGAGAAAAAAGATTCTGGGAAGATCAGAGTTTGCATTGATTTTAGAGATCTGAATAGAGCTACTCCGAAAAATGAATATCATATGCCTATAGCCGATATGCTTATCAATGATGCTTCAGGACACCGGGTTATTAGCTTTCTTGATGGTAATGCCGGTTATAATCAAATTTTTATAACCGAAGAAGATATGTCGAAGACGGCCTTTATATGTCCTAGGTTTGTTGGTCTCTTTGAGTGGGTTGTGATGACATTTAGGCTAAAGAATGCAGGTGCTACTTATCAAAGAGCTATGAATTTGATTTTCCATTATCTAATTGGGGTGATTATGGAGGTTTATATTGATGATATTGTGATTAAATCGGCTGCCCATAAATCTTATTTGGCCAATTTGCGTCTTGCTTTTGAGAGGATACGCCATTATGGATTAAAGATGAACCCACTCAAATGTGCTTTTCAGGCACCTACATGCAAGAAAGACTTGCAAAAGTTCTTAAAAAAGTGAACTACTTGAGGAGATTCATTGCTAACTTGTCTGGGAAGATTATTCCTTTTACCCCCATACTAAAACTGAAGGATGAATCTGAATTCACTTGGGGGGCAGAACAAGAGGCATTTGAGGAGATAAAGGAATATCTGTCAACACCACCGGTTCTTCGTGCACCAAGGAGAGGAGTTCCTTTCAAATTATATATTGCTGCTGAAGAGAAGATAATCGGGGTTGTTTTGACTCAAGAAGACAAAGGTAAAAAATATGTAATTGCTTATCTTGGTCGCCGTCTTCTTGATCCCGAGATAAGGTATGCCTATATAGAAAAATTGTGCTTATCATTGTACTATGCTTATTCCAAGATGAGACATTATCTTTTGTCTAGTACATATGTTGTTGCTTGCCAGGCCAATATAATAAAACACATGTTATATCGGTCAATTCTTCGTGGAAGGATAGGCAAATGGGTATATGCACTAATTGAATATGACTTGATTTATGAGCCATTGAGAGCTTTAAAAGGACAAGTCCTTACTGATTTTATTGTTGAGCATGGTATTGAATTGGATAATGAAATCAATTACCTTACTTTTACAAAGATGGCCAAGGTGTTGGTACTGTGCTTATTTCCCCTAGTGGTGCTGAAATTGAGATGTCAAGCCGGTTGAATTTTCAGTGCACTAATAATCAAACCGAATATCAAGCTCTATTATTCGGGTTGATTATGTTACAGTCCATGGGAGTAAAACATGTTGAGGCCTATGGTGATTCCTTGCTGGTGGTATAGCAGGTTGCTAGCGAATTTCAATGCTTAGAAGGATCACTAAGAGTTTGTCTTGATGCTTGGCTCGATATCATTGGTTCTCTTGCCGAATTTCAAATTCAGCATGTTCTGAGGCATAAAAATTAAAGGGCCAACATGTTAGCTCAACAAGCATCTAGCTATGACGTCAGTGGGCGTAACTTTTACATTCAAGAAAAGCCGATGCATGAAGATTTAGAATTTTCCCGTGCAGGTACAAACGAGTCGGCTAAGCCGACTGCTCTAGTCGGCTTAGTCGACACCCTGATGGATGCTAGCCAGTCGGCTTAGCCGACTTCCCCTGTAGCCCAGTCGGCTAAGCCGACTGACCCAGTCGGCTTAGCCGACTCACTTGTGGTCGACCCGACCAATCTGCCTGAGAAGCTTTCAAATCGGCCCAGCGATGTTGGTGCCGATTTATGTGATTGGATGGCTCCCTTGTTGGCATATCTATGTGATCCAAGTGCTAAAGTTGATAAAAGTGTTCGGCGAAGTGCTTTCAAGTATATGTTGCATAATGATGAGCTTTACCGAAGAACCGCCGAAGATTTGCTACTAAAGTGCTTAGGATCTGATCAAGCAAGAGTGGCTATGGGGGAAGTCCATGAAGGTATTTGTGGTACGCATCAATCGGCCCCGAATATGAAGTGGTTGTTGTGTAGAGCCGGTTTTTATTGGCCTACTATGATGGCTGATTGTTTTCGATACTACAAAGGTTATGAATAGTGCCAAAGGTTTGGGAATGTTCAGCTTGTGCCCGCTGCTATGCTTCATCCTATCATCAAGCCATGGCCTTTTCGTGGTTGGGGGCTAGACTTTATTGGTCAAATTCATCCCCCATCTTACAAAGGACACCGGTTTGTATTGGTTTCTACAGATTACTTCACTAAGTGGACCAAGACAGTTCCTTTAAAGAATATGACACACAAGGAGGTGATTGAGTTCATTACTGAGCATATCATACATAGATTCAGTATCCCTTAGACATTAACTACAGATCAAGGGACATCATTTGTGTCTAAAGAGGTGAGGGAATTTGCCGAATTATATAAGATCAAGTTGTTCAATTCATCTCTATACTATGCTCAAGCCAATGGCCAAGCTAAGTCTAGTAATAAGACTTTGATTAAGCTTATCAAAAAAAAGATTGAGAAGAATCCAAGGAGACGGCACGAAGTTTTGTCTGAAGCTATATGGGCACATCGCATTTCAAGACATGGGGCTACAAAAGTTACTCCTTTTGAATTAGTATATGGTCAAGAGGTCGTGTTGCCTGTCGAGGTAAATTTGGATGCATATAGGCTTGCTAAACAAAATGATCTGTCAGCCATTGTGTATCATGATTTGATAATGGATAACATCGATGAGGTAACTGATGTAAAATTAAAGATTCTCAAGGAAATAGAGAAAGATAAAACTCGAGTTGCCAGGGCATACAACAAAAAAGTCAAAAGTAAATCTTTTCAAGTAGGAGAATTAGTGTGGAAAACTATACTACTTATTGGATCGAGCAATTAGTTTGGCAAATGGTCACCTAACTAGGAGGGTCCTTACAAAGTGATCAAAGTCATATACGGTAATTGCTATTTGCTAGAGACATTGCAAGGTGAACATCTCAATAGAGCATTCAATGGGAGGTACTTGAAAAGGTATTTTCCAAGTGTTTGGCAGGAAGCCTAAGTGCTCTCCAAGTTATGGGCGATACATGTATTGCCCTTAGAACAAAAATAGACGATATATGCATCGCCCTTAGTCGCTGAGCAGCCGATGAGATGGGTATCGTTGTTGTTCAGTTTTTATTGTGTTTTGGCTCAATTAAGTGTTTTCAGGTTCATGCATCATTCACCTGAAAACAGAGGAGCATATGTTGACACTCAAAAATATTCCAAAAAGGTTTTAAGTATTATGAACGAGTTATAAATGTCTTGGACATGGTGGAGGTCAAATGGCGCGACTAAACAGCGAGCGAGATGCGCGGAGAAGACGGTGAGCCACGCCGAGTCGGCTTAGCCGACTCTAGCAGTCGGCTTAGCCGGTTTTGCTAGCCTCCAGTCGGCTTAGCCAACTGCCTGAGTCGGCTAAGCTGACTTCCCCCTGATGCCACCCCACGGGCGTGCCTGAGCCCGTAAAAGTCGGCTTAGCCGACTCCCCCTGTCAGCTAAGCCGACTCTGCCTGGAAACCGAGAAGGACACCTCCTAAAGTTGGTTTTTGGTATATTTTCAACGTGGGAAACTTGGAGAACGTATCTTAGAGATGTTTCGTACTGGGATAAGACCACCCCCCTCTATATATATGAGAGGATCACGGCCGATTGAGTTCCCATCTATCCAATTAACAAAACAACAACCAAAACTCCTATCTTACCCTAGTTTTCTCCTCTCAACCCTCTACCCTGCTATTTGGCAAGCCTCTCCACAAGATTTATCGGCATCCTAGGTGGCCTTGCTGGTCCTAGGAGATCCTCCATGTGCTTCTCTCCGATGATCCTTCCGGGAGTGGTTCGGGAGCCGTTTCGGCCAAGAACGAGCTCTACATCGGCCCTATCGATCTCTAGATCGGTTAGGCCGGTTACGCTTCGTCTCTTGCTGCATTGCAGGTCTTGTGAGACCTCTTGGACGTCCAAGGCCCTTGCTGGTGTGTTAGCTGGGAGCGATCTTTAGCGTCAACACTAGTGTTACCGCAGATGTGGCCATGCATGGTGAGGTGCAAGGTGATGCATGGCAGCCGGTGTTTGTTGTGGTAGTGCTATGGGAGTTAGTAGATGAGGGTGGAAACTCAGTCAAGGATTCAAGGTGTGGGTCTCATGCCTTCTGCAGTGTGTTGTCTAAGTCAGGCTAAACAAGGAGAGTGAAGGATTGGGAACCGCTCCAAACACTGCAGCCGGTAGTGCCAACTTTTAGCGAAGACAAGAAAATGAGGAGCGATGAAAGTAGTTGCTCCGGCAAACACTGCAACCGGTAGTGCCAACTTTTAGCGAAGACAAGAAAACGAGGAGCGATCAAAGTAGTTGCTCCGGTGCTTGCACAGTAGAAAGCTGTTTTGTTGGTACGACTTTCAGCAACCTTGGGGACTTCATCTCTACAAGTTTGGGAGAGAGAGGAGGATGTAGTGATTATTTTATTTGGAGGGCACAGTTGGCTGCGCTGCTTGTTTTCTTCTCACACTGCAGTTGTGCTAGGGTGATGCCCTGTTTCCAACGTGGCCACTGCTTTTTTCTAGGCACCGCTTGTAGGCTGTGGCCGGCCTTAGGTGGCCAAAGGGGGCCCGAAGATCCTGTATCATCGCCCTATTGTTGCGGTGGCCTCTTGTGTGTAAGAACAACAGGTTTCCCTTTATGTGCTGCAATTTCTTTCCTCACCTGATAAGGCACATGTTCACCACTGCACTCGATCTCCTTCAACTTCAGAAGATTGATGATGCCAGAGGGAGACTTCATCTCGCTAAAGGACCAAACGATCCTCTCTAGCTTAGGAGCAGCTGATTCGTGGGTGAAGCTGATGCTGCTGATGTTATGACACTCGACAATAAGATGGTCAAGCATTGGGAACTCATCTTCGTTGAAGGTAAGCTGGCTTTCATCACAAGACTTGTCAGATAGCGCTAGGCAGCGTAGGTTTGGTTTCTTGCCAAGTATATGTATATCTTCTTGCTTCAGTTGAGTATCTCGAAGGGTCATCTTGGCAATATGATTGGCATTCCAAAAGAACGAGAGTAGGAACTTGTGACCCTTCAAATCAACCTCCTTGAGTTTTGGAAGGCCACTGACTCCAGTAAGCATGGACGTTTTGTCGTCCAAGGACAAAATGATCTTCAGTTCAGGAGCTGTTCCAGTTTCAAAGATGATGTCAGTCCTTTTGGAGTCCTTAAAACGAAAGCACACAAGATGTTGGAATTTGTCCTTCTTGAAGGTGAACCTCCTCTCCGTGTACTGCTCAGGATCTATATTCCTCTCAGGATTTTGCTCAGGGACCCTACTCTGACTAGTGCCTCGCTCAGTAGCTCTTGTATTGGTGTTTTGCTCATCAGGGTCTGTGCTCTGAGTGTCTCTCTCGGCAGCTGCTCTGCCCTCGGTGCTCTGCTCAGGGGCTCTGCCTTGGGTGTCACGCCCAGGAGCTCCACTCTCTGTGTTCTTCTTGGGGCCTCCAGTTTGAGTGTTTTGCTCGTCATCTCTGCTCTCAGTGTGTTGCTCGGGAGCTGCTTCGTCATGACCAAATGAAAGAAGAAATTGGTTGGCTTCTAACTCAATCTCCTTGAGTTTTGGAAGGTTGTCGATGCCACAAAGAGACCTTATGTTGGTGAAGGACAAGACGATCTTCTCGAGCTCAGTAGTTGCCCCATCTTCAAACATGATGTCAGTCTCAGTCATGCATGCTTTTCCATCTGTCATGTCACGGCCGTCAACAATAAAGTACATGAGTTGTGTGAATTCTTCCTTGCTGAAGGTGAGTTTCGCCTCTCTATATGCAGTGGATCGGAGCCTTAGAGTGCGTAATTTGGGAAGCATAGCAAAAACCATCAGGCTTTTCTGTTCCAACAAGGTGCCGCTTAGAGTTACCTTGGCAAGATCCTCGCAACATTTGGCCAATGATTCGAGAAGATGCACCTTTTCTGTGTCTGTGACTCCGTTGATGGTTAGGCTCCCAAGCTTCCAAGTTTTTTTTTCACCAAATCTCCATATTCTCTTGTAGTAGTCTCTCTTCGCTAGAGGATACTTTCTTAGTTTTTGTGATGGGTAATATAGTGACTGAAAGAGACAAAAGGCACTCATCAAGGTCACTAATAGCTCCAAACAACCTCCTGAGGTGATTGTAGTTGTCTTGGATAACCACACCGAGCTTCCTCAGTTGCCATAGGTTTCTTATATCTGTCAACTCACGGCCATCCTGTGAAACAACCTTGACAGTTGACAATACCTCCAAGTTTTCCATTTCCCCGATCTTGTGAGGAATCTGGACAGGAGAGCATAATGACTTGTCATCCATTCTTGAACCTGGACCAATAATGCGATCAGCCAGGAAGCGCCTCAACTTCAGGAGTAGGACATCTCTTGTTGCACACTCAAGCACCTTAGTTTGACGGATATCTAATACCTCTAATTCAGTGAGATTATTTATTGCACTCGGAAGCTGGGTAACATTTGTTCCCCTAAGGCTCAGATACTTGAGAAGTAATATCCTGTTGCACATGTCCTTGAGATAGCGGTTCTCGTGGGAGTAGCCACTGCCTTCCAGATCTTTTTTTTCTCGAAAACGCAGGAGAACTACGTCTCATTATATTAAGAAGAATGAAAGGGGCTAGAGCCCTACAACACACACCACACACAACCCCACACACAACCCAGGAATTACATTCGCGCCTGAAAAGGGGCAAAGGACGACCAAACACTAGTACTAGCTAACCACCAAAAAGAGGGGCTGTCAAGGAAGATAGACCCTTGGCTCCTGCTAGATTCCACAACTGGCGCTCTTCTCCAGCAAGGGTGAGAGCACCACCAAGGTTAGGGGTAATACCATCAAAAACGCAACGATTCAGGTGGTTCCAAAGAGACCAAGCTCCAAGCACAATGAGAGAGTTGAGACCTTTTTATATCAATCCACTTGTTGCTCCACTAGCCTTTTCCCACCAGCTATCAAAGGAAGTATCTGAAGGCTATGGCGACAAGGAGTGGAGGCCGACCTGTCTTAGAAGGAGGTACCAAAATTATCTAGCAAAGACACAGTAGACAAGGAGGTGGTTAATAGTCTCATCCTCCTGGTCACAAAGAGGACACTGCTCAGGATGAGGCAGCCCACGACGCGCAAGGCGATCTACCGTCCAGCACCGATTGTGGGCCACCAACCAAAGAAAAAAAACGGCATTGGGCGGTGCCCAGGTCTTCCAGATCCTCTCATATGGTCCAAACTAAGTAGATCCTAGAAAGAAACTCTCATAGGCAGACTTGACTGAGTATTGCCCACTAGCAGAAAATCGCCATATGTGGACATCTTCGACATCAGGTTCTAACTCAAAGTTATACAGCAAATCCCAGAGATGGAGGAATTCCACAATAATACCAACAGTGCGGGCTCCCTTAATATCCAAAACCCAACTGCGACCATTAAGAGCTTCCTGGACAGTACGTCGCTTCACCCTTCTCTTTGGGATGGCTTCTAGTAGTCGAGGTGCAAGATCAGCAATACACTGTCCATGGATCCAACGATCAGTCCAGAACAAAGTGCGATTTCCATTGCCCACTTCCGATACAATAGCTACAGAGAAGGAGTTAACTTGGTTCGGGATCTAAATAGGGAGGGCTGCCCATGGACGATGAGGCTCAGTTTTTTTCAGCCAAACCCACCTCATCCTTAGTGCCCAGCTGAGATGCTTGAGGTCAGAAATGTCAAGCCCACCGAGTTCAGGCGGGCGGGTAACCTTTCCCCAAGCCACAAGACAATGTCCTCCACGAGCATCTTTACGGCCCCTCCAAAGGAAACTTCTCCGAAGCTTGTCCACGGCTTTAATAGCCCATGGTGGGAAATCAATTGCCATTACCAAATAAATTAGCATGGCAGTGAGGACAAACTGCACCTGAATTCTTCGTCCTGCCCGTGTCATGAGATCTCCTTTCCATCCCGGTAGCTGATCAGCTATTTTATCTATTATAGGTTGGATGTGTTCCTTAGTTAACTTCTTGAGAGAGAGAGGCAACCCCAAATATTTGCAAGGAAAATCCATGAGAGCACAAGGGAGAAGTTCATGTACCAAAGACATTTCTGTATTCCCACACCTGATTGGCAACACATTGCTTTTCTGCAAATTGGTTTTGAGACCTGAAGCTTCACCGAAGAGTTGGAGGATGCCCATTGTGACAGTAATATCCATTGCCTCTAGGCGGAGAAAAAGAACCACATCATCCACATAGAGGGGATATACGATGTTGAAGAGCTCGAGAAGATAGTGGCTGCAACATACCATCAGCGGCTGCCTTGGCTACCATATGCCCCAACACGTCCATAACTAGAATAAAAAGCATGGGCGATAACGGGTCACCTTGCCTTAATCCTCGTCGGTGAGAAATACGCTCCCCATGTATCCCATTCAACATCACTTGAGTAGAAGAGGAGGAGAGTAACCCACTGGTTATGTCCCTCCAAATCTGGCCAAAGCCTAAGTGCTGTAAAACCTCAAGCAAAAAGGGCCAAGAAACTGAATCAAAGGTCTTTGAGATGTCTAATTTTAATAGAATTCTGGGCTGCTTTTGTTGATTGAGAAATCTTGTCATTTGCTGAACAAGCATAAAGTTGTCTTGTATAAAACGCCCCTTTATAAAAGCACTTTGATTGGGAGACACCATCTGCTGCAGCCGACATGCAAGCCGATTTGCCAACATTTTAGTGATCAACTTAGCAAAACTATGTACCAGGCTGATAGGCCGAAAGTCTCTTGGTTGCTCAGCTTCCTCCTTCTTAGGTAGAAGAGTGATGTAGGCTGTATTAAGCACCTCAAAACCAACAAATCTACTCTACACAGCAGAAACTGCAGCCATAATATCACTTTTTATAACCGGTCAGCAGGCCTTGTAGAAGCGGCCAGTAAAACCATCTGGACTGGGTGCTTTGTCTAGAGGCAACTGCTTGATTGTTTTCCACACCTCTTCCTCGGTAAAAGGGAGCTCGAGATCAGCCAAATCATGGGAGAGGATCCCAAGCTCATCAAGGTTGATAGTGCGCTCTCTGTCTATGTTTTTCCCAAGCAAATCCTCATAGAATTCATCTATCAATCTTGCCTTGTCTTCATGCTTGGTGTAGATCTGGTCACCAGAAACTAGCTTGCCAATGAAGTTCTTCCTCTTGCGGTGACGGGCATGGAGTTGAAAAAGCTGTGTTGGCGTCCCCATCACGTACCCAATCAATTCTTGAGCGAAGACGGGCAATTGTCCGCTTGAGGGATGCAAGAGCAAGGCTGTGCTTCTTAAGATTGTTTTTCAGCCAATTTTCTCTTGGCAAAAGGTTGCGACTGTCTTGGGCGATCTCCAATTGATGATCTAGCACCTTGAGCAACAACAATTGTGGTGAATATTCGAGGAGCTTGTGCACAAACTTCTTGATGCCATCAGAGGCAAGGAGTTGGAGATCGCTAAAGATGGAGAAGTGGCGAGCCCATCGATCTGACAGGCGTGCATCCAAAATTTGCTCTTTTTTGGCAATCTTGGTGATAAATCCATGGATTTGATCACCTACCATGCAGCTCTTGACCTTTCCAGCAACGCCAATATCACGAGGCAAAACAAGCCCCCGTTTGATAAGAGCATCAAAACATCTCTCAGCGTGACGCACTGCAGTGCGCCAGTCTTCACTAGTTATCAGCCCTTCCACAACCCACCGTGCTATTACATTGGAACACCTGATGTTGTGGTCTCTAGGGAAAATTGCCAGGTAAAGCAAGCAGGTCTTATATTGTTTAGGCAGATCACTGTAGGAAAACTTGAGCATTGTCTGAGCTTTACTGCCCAATATCTTTTGGGGAACCAGGTCTTGATGCAACTTGTGCAGTTCCTCATAGCTCCTGTTGGGATTAGCATAAAGAGCGTGCGCGAAGATCTTCATGCAGAATTCATGTGGATGGCAACTGTCCAAGATGTCATGGAGGATCTGAGGGTTGTAGCAGTCATTTCTATTGTTCACCCATTGCTCTGTAAGCTGGAGCACAATATCATGGTAGAGGCCAACGAGAGAACAGGTTACTGGCTTCCCAGGTGGATTGCAAAATTCTTTGGCCTTCTAGCTATTCTTTGTGGACACAATCACTGTGCTCCCGGCAGCACAGCCTAATAGATTCAAAGCAGATCTGGTCTCCTCCCACCGGCTGGATACAAAGTCGTTATCATCTTGGAGGATGATCAGAGTCTTCTCATCCTCCAGGTGCTTGTCAATCATGTCCACTACCCCTTTATTATGCATCTGATCTATAATCTCCCGCTTGATATCAGATAGCTTTCTCTTGGTTTCATTGATAGCAGTAGCGACAGCACCACTAGCCTTAGCAGCCTCCCCAGAGATATCCTTCATTTTCTCCCTGGTTTGTTTGATAACAACTTCAGCAGCGGTAGCAATAGTATTGGCGACTTGATCGCGGCCACCCTGCTGCTGCTGCTGGATGCTGCCTGTGCCAGAGTCGTTGCCTTCTAGTTGCTGCTGCTGCTTGGGAAGAAGTTTGCAGATGATGTCCAGTGTAATCCTGTGGTTGTGGATTATTTCTTTGATGTGATCCTCGCCCAGTGTAGTCGCAGTCGCAGTTGCACCGGTGGAGGTTCCTCGGCCTGTGTTGTGGGGCCGCGGTGTTTGCCTTTGGGAATGGGAACAACTTCCTCAGGATATCCCTATATTGGGTAACATAGAGACATATCTGGGGCTTAGCCTTGACTTTTTGTTCCGTATTGCTAGTTGGCTTGTCCTCGACTTCTTGTTCCGTAGCACTAGTTGCCTTAGACTCGCCTTCTTGTTCCATGTGAAGTTTCAGCCTGGAGGCAGTTTCCATCATGGCCTCATCCCAGGATAGAGGCAAACCCGTGTCAGGCGCTTCCTGCAAGAGCCGCAGTACATGGAGCAGAACGCCTAAACGTTTATCTGCCATGCTCGTCATCAAGTTGTTGGATAATCCTTCAAATTCGTTGCTGTCGACTTCTCCAATCTTGTTCCAGATATTTTCAATCTTTGCATCGATAGCTTCATGATTAAGCATATCCCAGATTTTGGAACCGAGATGGTTTTTGTAGCGGTAAGCTTGCCATCGAGGATCCATCTCATCGGCCTTCTTATCATCGTCTTCGCGCTCCTGGATCTCGCAATCACGCAGGATGTAGGCGACAACCTCTGATTGTAGAAGCGGAAGATCCCATCGGTGGTGCAAATCAGGAAGATTGATCCAGACCTTGCGCGTGAAATGGCTGGTGGCCAAATTCAAAGACTGACGTGCGATGGCGCCGGCGATCTCGGCATCATCCGGAGCAACAATGGCAGTGGATGCTATCGCCACCTCCAAATTGGTCTTTGTTGAGATGGCAAGCATGACACACGATTCCATTGACGAATACATGCTTTGAGTGTTTCTTCAGAGCAAGTCACAACTATGTTCGGCGGATCCTTTACTTCTATATGACACCCGGTTCTTAAACTTTGCTGGCTGTACCATCCGGTCCCCTAATTTCTTAAGTGCCTACTTTTTGGTCCCTGGATTTGGCTGGATATGCCATTCTAGTTCCCCCAACATTGAAATGCATATTTTTGATCCCTGAACTTGGCTGGCTATACCATCCCAGTCCGCCAACTTTCAAAATGTTCACTTTAATTTGGTCCCTGAACCTGGTTTTATGTCTCATTCGGGTCAAAGGTGGTCTAACTCACTCTGTAAACTGATATGTCATGATGACTATGTTGACTGACATGTGGACCTTTCCTAATACGAGTCGTGGAGGGACATGAGCGGCGGCCGGGCAACCAACGCGTATCTTGGCTACCTTCATCAACCCAGATTGAACATATACTTGGATCAAACGACACACGCAGTTAAGGCATGGGAAAAGAGAGAGACTGTCGAGTAAAGCATTGTCTTTCAAACTACGTAACTAGCACTACACTTGAAACAAAACAGATCACTGCACAACTAGACATCTCTATCCTTCAAATTAACGAGCTCATGAACACTAAAGGCTCATGTCCCTCCATCCTTTTGCCTTTATTCTTTGATATAGCATGGCACATGAACACTCAGACTTATGTCTCTAGCTATATGCCCTTTTCCTTTATTCTCTGATATACTAGTACAGCACATGCATCTGTCTCTACCTAATTAAACCACGAATGAGTTGGTTGAGGCAAGCAACATACCCCAAAACCATGGATACAAATATCAAGAAAATACTGTCAGGAAAATACATTCCGCCCAGAAACCTAGGAGCATTTTACTTTCTCTGTCAATCTCACAGTTGGTATTACGCTGTCAGATGGCCGACAAAACCAATTTTCTTGATGGTTTTCTCCATTTCCCTGGCAGGCTTTGGCAGACAGCGAAAATGCAGTTTCGAACAGTGATTCTAATATTCACATATCTATGATTTCCTTCACTTTATTACTTATTGCGTTCACCGATCAGAGTGTGGCATGCTATCAAATTAACGATCATATGAACACTAACTCATGTCTTTCTATTCTTTTGAACTTTCTTTTTCTGATGTAATAACTAGTATATAAGCATCTCTCCTTTGTGGCACTATCTTTACGCACAAAGGGAAGTGTTCAAGGCAAGCAACCTGCTATCGGTTCCTTGTGGTGAAACCTACCATTCATATTAGTGAAACCTACCATTCAGATTAAGTCCTTAACTTCGACGTGGGTGGTCGTATTTTTATAGATTTATTAATTATTCCATGATTCAATGATGCTATATATTCTTTCCGTTGTAGTCAACAAACCCGCTGATAGCGAGGCAGCTATGGTGATTTTATCAACATGGAGATCTGTCGATTTAGCCTTTTGGAGGTGCTCATACAGGTGCGTTCATAGGAGTGATTGTGTATGCGCATCTGTGATTTAAAAACACTCTCCTCCAAACCCATGTATAAGAGTAAATTCTCTACTAGAAATTATAGCATTCACCTAGCTATATGCCAAAAGCTTTTGGTTTCATATGTGTCATTGGTTTAATTTCACTTACCTTGTATATGCCACTCACATTAGATCCACTGGTGCCGTAACGTTTTTGCTTGTAATGCAGCTTTTGCCCTTGTCAAGGTGGGCCAGCTAATGGCCACCTCCACCGCCGCACCCCCACCCCCCTAAAGACCCACTACCAAACCAAATCTTATTTCTACTAGATGAGTGCCCATGAGCAACCAAAAATTTGTAATTGATATTTGGTAGCCAAGTCAAAATCAATGGCATGCAGCAAACTAATATGATTGTGAGAAATTGAAATATTGTTATGCTAGACAGCCGATTGTGAGAAATCAAAAAAAAATGTGAGAAAAAGTTAATTCTAGACAGCATATTCATGTTCCTGTTTTTGGTACACATTTTGTATGTCCTCTCTTGCCTTGTGTGATTAGTGGACACAAATATATGAGCATTTGTAATATGAGGAGACATAGCAGGTAGTATTTTAGATGGATGGCCATTGCAGATGTTGATCTACCGACATATCTGTTGCCGTACAGTGAACGATATTAGGCCATGCAATAAAAGAAAACAAATGGCTACTACTACCACTTCAGTGATCAATGATACAATGAATGCATAGGAAACGAAGCGTTGAGTCTGGCTAAAATCAGTTCGTTCAAAAAACAATGATAGCGAGACTTGCAGACTATTATTGGCAACTCTTGAGATTAGTTCAGTGAATTGTAATTAAGCAAACTGACAATAGATTTGCCAGCAAAAGTGTATGTACCTGACCATTCAATGAGAGGGGTGGCAGCTTGCTAACCCATACGCGAGATCAACTTCAATATTAACCTTCAACCTGAACAATTCGATCATAGGGCGAAGCACCTGCCAAACATATCATATTCGGCCTTGCGTTTTTCTGCTATCTTCTTCAAGGTTGAATCTCAAATCAAATACAAAGACGGAGGTAAGGAGGGATCAGCATCTCGAAGCGGCGTTTCAGCGAACATATTGGGTGCGTATCGAGCACCCAAGACGCACCAGGCCTCCGTCGGCGCTGCTGCTGTGGCCGCTCCACGCCCTACACTTCAACCGCACGGCATCTAGCCAATATCATCAGCCTTCCCTGCTCCCTCTCTAGTCTCATCTCTCGTTCACCATGCAGGCGCAGCTTGGGGCGGACCAGGCGAGATGCGGTGGCGGCGACGTTGGTCAGCTCGGGCCGGCGGTGAGTCAGTCAGTGTGTGGCACGGACGGTGTTACGGGCCGTCGTCATTGCCGATCGAATGTCGTGCAAAGCCCATTTCTCGAATCGAGCCCAGAAGACCAATCATGGAAAGCCCACTAGATATTTCTGAGGGCTTAGTGTATGTGGATTCGGATGCAGCCGGCCCGTGGCAACCTCACTGCTCTAACTAAACGCATTGTGGACTACTCTCCCGAAAGAAAAAAAAACACACTATCATTTTGTTCTAACTCAAATAATTTCAAGTCACCAAGTTTATAAGAAACGTATCGATATTTACTACAACAAACAAGTATCTTTACATTCATTGAGAAATGTGCTTTCATAATATATATATATGTTTGACAACGTAAATATTGTTATTCTTTTCTTCAACTCGATCAAACTTCAAAATAATTTGGCTTAAAGTAGAGTTAAAATAAAATCGTCAAATTTTTTATTATTATTTGAACTAGTGTGTTGATGTTCCATTTTCCTTTGAATTATAAGTCCTAAAAGGTTCTTTTAAAAACAAAAACTATGGTCACATAGAGGCTTTACGCGGAAACTAACATCTTTAAGTGCTCTAGGTGTCAAAATTTTTAAGCATGACTTTGTGTTGAACCCAATAGTTTGCTGACAAAAGCAACACTACTGCACAACTGACCTTTCGTCGATCATCCAAAATTCCTTTAGTCTTGGCGATTTCAGCGGTCGGGACTAAATAGACCTTTAGTTCGTACCAACCAGGACTAAAGGTCCCTCGCCAATGGCTCTGTTGTCAGGCGCTGTCGGGAGGGACCTTTAGTCCCGGTTGGTAAAGCCCTGCCTTTAGTCCCGGTCGGTACCACGGACCGGGACTACAGCTTTTGTCCCGATCCATAGCACCGACCGGGACTATAGGACTGGGTTTAGTCCCGGTTGGTGTTACCAACCGGGATTAAAACCTCCCTCTATAAATTGAACCTCCCTCTTCTTCCTCTCTGCCCAAGTCCTTCCTTGTTCATGTTCTTGTTGCTTGTTCTTCCATTGTTCTTGCTTGTCTCATCTCCGGTGATCAATCCACTTCAAACGCTTCTACGCCATCGTCGATTTGTTTGAAAGGTTGCTAGCTTCATCCTCCTATGTTTTAGCAGCACCATATATAAATCCATGTTGTATATGGCTATTTTATTTCATATTGCTAGCTCTAATCACTTTTCATGTTTGAATTTTTATGAACGATGCTAATTATAGTACCTAGAAAGTAGTATACACATATACTCCCTCCGTCCGTGAATACAAGGCGTAACTCCATTTTCACAAAGACCAAGAAACAAGTTTATTGATGTGCCTTGCAAGGAGAGCCCTTTGGCTCTGCATCTAATTAACTAGATGTTGTGCATGCGTGCATGCATTAACCACCATCAGTGTCGTATAGGAGTACTAGTCTCGCTTGAGAACAATATGCATGCGCTGTGAGTAATGGCCAGCGTGGGAGCCCAGGAGACGGGCGATACATCGCTAAATGTTGCATGCGGGCGTGAACAGCCGCCGAGACGCCGCCGCCTTGTATTCCCGGACTAAGAAAAAAAAGTAGTTACGCCCTATATTCACGGACGGAGGGAGTAATGTTTAGTTCTATTATAGACTTTTTAGGATACTTTTTACTTTAATTTGTTCATGTTGTCATTTTAAAAATATTAAATAATGTTGATTCTTTGTAATTTTGAAACAAATTTATTTTAACTTTAAAAACTCTTTAAATTAATTTTATTTAGAGATAAAATTACACCTTTTAATAGAAAAATACAAATTTTATGATTTTGCTATCTTTTTATTAACATCCATAAATTAATTTTATGAAATGATGAACCACTTATAAAATTTTGAACTCAAATAGACAATGTTGTGTCGCGCTCTTTTCTCATGCTGGGCTTTTAATTATGTGATGCCATATAATACAGATAATGACACGCCATTGGATGTACAATGCCGATCGCCGCTCCAACAAGTTCATTAAGGGCGTGCGAGAATTCTGCAGAGTGGCAGAGGAAAACAAGCGAGATGGTTTTATGTGCTGCCCATGTGCTGTGTGTATGAATTTGAAAGAATTTTGTAGCTCAAGAAGTATTCACTTGCACTTGTTCAAGTCGGGTTTCATGCCAAACTACATTTGTTGGACCAAGCACGGAGAAACCGGGGTTATGATGGAAGAAGGTGAAGAAGAACAAGCAGACCCTGACGATGTTTTTGCTCAATACTATGACTTCGCGATGGAGGAAGTTGAAGAAGAGGCGGATGTAGAAAACAGTATCGCTGAAGATGACGATGCTCTTGGTGATGTCATTCGTGACGCACAGAGAGATTGTGAAAGTGAAAAGGAGAAGGCTAAGTTTGACCAAATGCTACAGGATCACAAAGAAGTTACTCTACCCGTCAGCCGAAGATGGGCAGAAAAAGCTAGGCATGACACTGGAGTTGTTACAGTGGAAGGCAGAGAATGGTATATCTGACAAGGCATTTGGGAAATTACTGAAGATCCAAAAAAGATACTTTCGAAGCCTAATGAATTGTCCACCACTACATACGAAGCAAAAAAGATCGTCTGCCCTTTAGGATTACAAATCGAGAAGATACATGCATGTCCTAATGACTGCATCCTGTATCGTGGCATTCACGAGAATTTAGATGAATGCCCTGTTTGCCATGCGTCACGGTATAAGATCTTGTGAGATGATCCTAGCGATGTTGAGGATGAAGAACGTCCGAAGAAGAGAATCCCTACCAAGGTTATGTGGTATGCTCCAATAATTCCACACCTAAAACGACTATTCAGAAACAAGGAGTACGCAAAGTTGTTGCGATGGCATAAAGAAGACCATAAGGTGGACAACATGTTGAGACACCCTGCAGATTGGTCCTAGTGGAGAGAAATAGATAGAGAATTCCTAGACTTTACAGATGACGCAAGAAACCTAAGGTTCGCATTGAGTACGGATGGATTTAATCCTTTTGGGGACCAGAGCTCTAGTCATAGCACTTGGCCCATTACTCTATGTATCTACAACCTTCCTCCATAGTTATGCATGAAAGCGGAAGTTCATTACGATGTCGGTGCTCATCCAAGGCCCGAAGCAACTTGGCAATGACATCGATGTCTACCTGAGGCCATTAGTTGAGGAACTCCAGCTGCTATGGAGCAAACTATGTGTGCATGTGTGGGATGAGTACAAAGAGGAAGAATTCGACCTGCGAGCATTGTTGTTCGTGACAATCAATGATTGGCCAGCTCAAAGTAATCTTTTAGGACAGACAAATAAGGAATATAATGCATACACCCATTGTTTTGGTGACCATGAGGCTATCTATTTAAAAAAATGTTGAAAGGTCGTGTACCTTGGCTATCGTCGATTTCTTGCTAAGAACCACCAGTTGAGAAAGAAAGGCAAACATTTTAAAGGTATGGCAGAACACCGGTCCAAGCCAGGCAACCGAGATGGGGCAGAGGTATTCAAGATGGTTAAGGATTTAAAAGTAGTGTTTAGAAAGGGACAAGGCAGTGAACCTGTTCCAAAAGATGCTTCGGGGCGCGCCCCAATGTGGAAAAAGAAGTCAATATTTTGGGAGCTACCATATTGGAAAGACCTTGAGGTCCGCCACTCGATCGACGTGATGCACCTGACAAAGAATCTTTGTGTCAATCTCCTAGGGTTCATGGGTGTTTGGAAAGCCTAAGGATACCCTTGAGGCACGAGAGCACTTGAAGCGCATGAAAGAACGAGACAACCTGCATCCAGAGAAGACAGATGATGGACGTCATTACTTAAGACCTGCTAGCTACACTCTTAGCAATGAGGAGAAGGAAAGCATGTTTGAGTGCCTAAGCAACATCAAAGTCCCATCTGGGTTCTCCTCCAATATAAAGCGTATAATAAATGTGCTGGAGAAGAAATTTATCAACTTAAAATTGCACGACTGCCACGTGATTATGACGCAACTGCTTCCAGTTGCCTTAAGAGGAATTCTACCTCCACATGTACGTCTGGCCATCGTGAAGTTGTGTGCACTCAATGCAATTTCTCAGAAGGCAATCAATCCTTTTGATCTAGCTACTCTACAGAATGATGTGGTTCAATATCTTGTCAGCTTTGAGTTGGTGTTCCCTCCATCCTTCTTTGATATCATGACACATATCCTAGTTTATCTGGTCAAAGAGATTAATATCCTAGGTCCTGTGTTCCTACACAACATGTTTCCCTTAGAGAGATTTATGCGTGTACTGAAAAAATATGTTCACTAGCGAGGTCGCCTAGAAGGAAGCATTGCCAAGGGATACGGGACAGAGGAGGTCATTGAGTTCTGTGTGGACTTCATTCCTGACCTTGACCCGATTGGTCTTCTTGAATCACGGTATGAGAGGAGACTTGGTGGAAAGGGTATACTAGGAAAGAAAACATATATCAGTCAGGGTGATGATTCTTTCAATAAAGCGCACTACGCAGTTCTTCGAAACTCCACTGTGGTGGAACTGTATATTGAGAAACACATGAATTTTGTACGATCCAAGAATCCTAGGAAGAATGAGGTTTGGATTACGCGTCATCACATGGAGACATTCGGTGATTGGTTGCACAAAAAATATCAGGGTGATAAAACTATTGGAGATGAACTGTATTTGTTTGCTAGGCAACCAGCGTGGAACGTCCTCATGTACAAAGGGTACGAGATAAATAGAAATATATTTTACACCGTATCCCAAGATAAAAAGAGTACCAACTAAAACAGTGGTGTCCGCGTGGATGCTACGGAACCGAATGGGAACATAAACACATATTATGGTCACATAGAGGAGATTTGGGAACTAGACTATGCACATAATTTTAAAGTCCCTCTATTCCAATGCCAATGGGTGAAGATGAACGGAGGGGTATCAGTCGATAAGGAGTATAGAATGACAATAGTGGACCTCAACAATATTGGGTATAGAAATGATCCATTCGTCCTTACTGCTGATGTGAATCAGGTGTTCTATGTGAAAGACATGTCTACAAAACCCAAGAGAGGGAAACACGACGAGAAAAAAAACCAACGAGCCAAAGCGCCACATAGTTCTTACAGGAAAAAGAAACATCGTGGGAATTAAAGACAAGTCAAACGTGTCAGAGGATTATGAAAAGGATGAACGAATCCCACCCTTCTGTGTGGCCAAAGACCCAAGCATCCTGCTCGCTGGTGAGGACACTCCATGGTTACGGAATGATCATAACCAAGGGCATTACGTTAAGAAAAAGTTTACCACTGTGCCTGCTTGATATAGGTAGTGAACTCAAATTAATAATGTGTATTTGACATCCTGTGTAATATAATTGTAACATTATGTGTTGAAAAATCAAATTTGAGTGGTTCAAACTTTGCTATATGTGGAAATTGTGGATTTTCAACTACACTTTGCCAACACTTTGTCAAATGCAAAAATGGTCTATATATGAAATGTAGATCTTGATGAGTGGAACAATATTGGTATTCATGACTTTTCCAGTCGAGACCATCTAGGGTTCCGAAAACCAGCATTTGGCTATGAATTCTTTCAAAATTCAAAATTGAGTGGTTCAAACTTTTACAAATGAAAAGTTGACCATTAGACCAAATGTAGGTATTGATGAGTGGAACAAACTTTATATTCATGAGTTTTCCATTTGAGACCATCCAGGGTTCGGTCAAAGTGTGTGTTTCTAAAAACCAATGTTTTGACTTTGGTCAAACTTGGTAAAATGACCTATTTGATGACTTTAAATGAAAACTTTTGAATACCAAGTTGTTATAGCTCATCAAGATCTACATTTGATACATGGACCATATTTTTATCTGGATAAATTTTACCAAGTCCCAGACACATGTTTTCAAAATCAAAGACGGGTTTTGGTCAGAGTTGGTCAAATGACAGACTAAATGACTTGAAATGAAAAACTTTGGAATACCAAGTTGTTAGAGCTCATCAAGATCCAAACTTTTTATATAGACCATTTTTCTATTTGAAAAAGTTTAAATAAACAATACTCACCAAATCTTGAATCTCACACAAACTATATAAAACTATATGTGGGAATTATGGATTTTCAACTACACTTTGCCAACACTTTGTCAAATGCAAAAATAGTCTATATATTAAATGTAGATCTTGATGAGTGGAACAATATTGGTATTCATGACTTTTCCAGTCGAGACCATCTAGGATTCCGAAAACCGGCGTTTGGCTATGAATTCTTTCAAAATTCAAAATTGAGTGGTTCAAACTTTTACAAATGAAAAGTTGACCATTAGACCAAATGTAGGTCTTGATGAGTGGAACAAACTTTGTATTCATGAGTTTTCCATTCGAGACCATCCAGGGTTCGGTCAAAGTGAGTTTCTAAAAACCAATGTTTTGACTTTGGTCAAACTTGGTCAAATGACCTATTTGATGACTTCAAATGAAAAACTTTTGAATACCAAGTTGCTAGAGCTCATCAAGATCTACATTTGATACATGGACCATATTTTCATCTGGATAAATTTTAGTAAGTCCCAGGCACATGTTTTCAAAATCGAAGACGGGTTTTGATCAGACTTGGTCAAATGACAAACTAAATGACTTGAAATGAAAAACTTTGGAATACCAAGTTTTTAGAGCTCATCAAGATCCAAACTTTTTATCTAGACCATTTTTTCTATTTGAAAAGGTTTAAATAAATAATACTCACCAAATCTTGAATCTCACACAAACTATATGAAACTATATGTGGGAATTGTGGATTTTCAACTACACTTTGGCAACACTTTGTAAAATGCAAAAATAGTCTATGTATGAAATGTAGATCTTGATGAGTGGAATAATATTGGTATTCATGACTTTTCCGGTCGAGACCATCCAGGGTTTCGAAAACCGGCGTTTGGCTATGAATTCTTTCAAAATTCAATATTGAGTGGTTCAAACTTTTACAAATGAAAAGTTGACCATTAGACCAAATGTAGGTCTTGATGAGTGGAACAAACTTTGTATTCATGAGTTGTTCATTCGAGACCATCCAGGGTTTCAAAAACTGACGTGTATCTCTGAAAATTTTAAATTTTCAAATTTAGACAATTAATGTCACGCATTTGGATAATTATTATTGAAGAAACAAAAGTTTAACGTCCAAATGACCCAAAAACAAATTTTATGTCGAAAGCCAACAACTTTATATATTTTAATTTCCCATTATATTTTTGCATTAACACAATATTCATTATAAATAACATTTATTTTGGATAATATGAAATATTTGAAAAAAAATAGTGTTTACAATTTATGTAATGCACAGTAGAGTCAAACTAAACTAATGTGTATTTTTGAAAAAAATTATGATAAATATTTAATTTACTATGCATTTAGAAAGATGAAAGAAAAAAATGTGAAAAATAAAATCCACCAAATTCTGGCGCCTAAACAGGCGCCAGAATTTGGTGGAAGGACCTTTAGTGCCGAGTCTGGCCACCACCCGGGACTAAAAGGGGCTTTAGTCTCGGTTCCAGACCTTTAGTCCCGGTTCGTGGCTGGAACCGGGACTAAAGCCCCTTTAGTCCCGGGCGGTGGCCAGACCCGGGACTAAAGGTCCCTGGCCTATAAAGCCCGGCCTTCTTCCTCTCCCCACCCGCGCGTAGACACAATCGCCGCCGTCTCTCGATCGAGCACCGCAGCCCGAGCAGCGCCCCGAGAACCGCCACGCGACGCCCTCGTCATCGTCCGCGTCCGCGTCCGCCGCTAGGTCTTTCCTCTGCTCCTCTCGCCAACGTTGGGCTGCTGCTGCCCCAAGGCCGAACGCGTCGGTACGGCCCCGGCGGCGCTGGACATGGGCAGCAGCGCGCCATTGCCGGAGCTTCCCAGCCTAAACGAAGCAATGTATATATGTATAGGTATATATGTATATACGTATATATATATATGTATATATCTATATATATGTATATATGTATGTATATATGTATATATATATATATGTATGTATATATGTATATATCTATATATATGTATATATGTATATATATGTCGGTACCAATAAAATAGGGTACCCACGTTTAACAATAATAAAGATCAAAACAACCTAGCCACGATAAAACACCGCCCACTTCAAAACGCACGACAGGTCCGCCCCGTACGAGACCGGCTCGACGGGATGCCTCGACCGCATCCCATCTCCGACTCGTACGAGGCCCCCTCGACGGGAGACCTCGACCGCGTCCCGCACGACAAGGCACCTCGACCAAACTCCGACTCGCGTGAGCCCGGGTCGAGGCGCTCGACCCCCTCTCTTTACCTACCCCAGGACAAAAGCCTCAGTATTTAATGTAATTACCTACTACCACCTACCGGCATGGCTGCGCGCATGGTCGACGTGGGAACAATACTAATGTCAGTCCCCTCTGTTTTACCGCCCATCCCGTGATGGGAGGTGAAAAACGTCACTATACCAACCTTACCGCACACTGTACGTCACCAGTTGCCCTCGAGGGAGGATACGACAAAGTTCGTATACCGCGATTCCAGGGATTCAGACTTATCCGATCAGCCTCGACCCGGCCTCGACCCGACCTCGACCCAGACTCGACACCTAAACAGGGAAGGAAGGACGGCATGGCACGGCGCTCCGTGTCATTTCGACGTCTCATCCTCTGCAACACCATGGAAGTCCAGGGATGGCCTCCCATTTCTAGGGCACGTCGCTACAGTCACCTCGACAGTGATAGACAAAACATCATCTCAAGGCATCCGTTGCCCCGGCCTCCTCTCGTCCTATAAAAGGGTAGGCCAGGGCTCTGGAGAAGACAACGGACAACGAACCAAGCACCAGATAGCGATCAACATCTCAAGCAATCATCTTGTACTTTCTTTTTCTCCTCTTTGAGATCTGGGCTCACCACCCTCTCTCGCAAGCTTGTAACCCCTACGCAAGCACCTCGGTGCAAGGAAATACAACATCTCCTCCCCCCAGCTGGATGTAGGGCCTTCTCTTGCCCGAACCAGGATAAATCCCCGTGTGTTCTCCTTGCATCACCATCTAGGAAAGGGACACGCAGCATTTACTCGTTGGTCTAGGACCCCCTTGGGTCCGAACACCGACAGTTGGCACGCCAGGTAGGGGCTCGCTGCGTGCCAACGTCGCTTTCCCGCCTTTTTTCTGGATGGCTGACCCCAATCGTCCTATCCCGTTGGCCACGGTGATCTGGTTCGGGAGTTTGGAGTTCATGTCACTTGGCTACGGCTACGACATGGTCCTACTCCCACCCAGGCACCCAACTGACGAGGATTACGAGCTCTCCCAGCCTGAAGGAGCGATCCACCGGTATCGTCGTTCAAGGCAGGCGCGAGCCGCCCGACGACGACGAGCCCGGCGTAACCGCCGTCTTCATCTCGCGAAGGGTGACGGGATCTCCTAGTTCGGCACCCCTCAGCCGGACGCCAACCTAGACTCCCTCATTGAAGGTCTGGGGAGGATCAGCTTAGCCGAGGGTGACATGCCGACGGAGAATCCTGCCGCTTCTCCGTCCGGTGAGACACCGCTACCCGGAGCACCCGTTCCGGCGTGGAGAGCCACATCTCCTTCGCCGTTCCTGTTTGGGCTAGATTCGGCTGCCCAGGCGTACGCTTCTTCCATGAGCACTCGCATGAGTGCTTATGAGGAACTCCCCGGGCACCATCTACGCTCCGCTCTAGATCTCGTTGCGTCCACGCCGGCTTCTGATTATCTGGACTCTACTGAGGCACCAGAAACAGAACCCTGTGTGACCGCTTCCCCACGCTGCAACCCCAGCGGTGCTCCGCAATGGCCATACATTCCCCCGTCATACTACTATTTTGGCGCCCCTGACTCTGACTCGGCTGATGACACCTACGATCCGACCCGCGAGTGCTTCAACGTCGACGTTGAAAGCGCGTCGGATTCGCAAGAAGAAGAGCCGGTCGGAGGAAGGCACACGCCTCCTCATGTCGAGACCCCTGCCGAGCGGGACGAGGCTCAACTCCTTGCGGATCAAGGGGTGCAACTTGAGCAAATCCGCGAGTTACAGGAAAGGCTCGACGAGGAACGAGAAAACCTGCGTCTACTCCAACAAACTCTCAATCATGAGCGTGCGGAATGCGCACTTGGCGGGAGAGCTCGCGGAAGAGCTCGCGACGTCAACCGTCACATCGACGAGGATCGAGTAACCGACCCCCCGGTCTTCGCTCGAGCCAGCCAGAACATCGTCGCCGCCGCCATGCTCCTACGCAATATGCCCGAGCCATCAAACCCCGATGCTCGCCGGGCTCGAGATGAGATCCGAGAACTCCTCGAGACCGCTGCCCTGCAGCAGGCCGAGAGCTCTGCCTCGAGGCGACGCGAGCCCGCCTCGGAGCGGCTCGCAGAGCCCTCCCGACAGGAGAGAGAGGCCTCGGTTCATCCCGAACCTCCCCGACGGATTCGAATGGCTCCCGCCCCCGAGCACATGACTCACGACCAAGGGCCTCAAGACACCCGTGGCAACATCGTCGAGCGCCGCACGCGCAAGCACGGTGACAGTGTGGCTCGAGGTTACCACGTCCATAGGGGCGGGCGCTACGACAGCTCGGAGGACCACAGTCCCTCACCCGAGCCTCCGGGCCCTCGGGTCTTCAGCAAGGCTATCCGTGAAACGATACTACTGGCGCGGTTCCGTCCTCCCACGACTCTTGCCAAGTACAACGGCGAGACCAAACCCGAACTTTGGCTCGCCGACTTCCGCTTGGCATGTCAGCTGGGCGGGGCCACCGATGATCGAGTCATCATCCGACAGCTCCCCCTGTTCCTCTCTGACACCGCTCGAGCCTGGCTCGAGGATCTCCCGCCCCAGCAGATCCACGACTGGGGTGATCTCGTGAGGGTGTTCGAGGGAAACTTCAAGGGAACTTACATGCGCCCCGGCAACTCGTGGGACCTCCGAAGTTGTAAGCAGAAGCCGGGTGAATCCCTCCGGGACTACATCCGGCGCTTTTCCAGACAACGCACCGAACTCTCCAACGTCACCGACTCCGACGTCATTATGGCTTTTCTCTCTGGTACCACTTGCAAAGAGCTGGTCTGAGAGTTGGGCCGCCACACCCCACTCACTGCCAACGGATTGATGGACATCGTCACCAACTTCGCCGCCGGCGAGGAGGCGGTTGGTGCCATCTTCGGCGGTGAGCAGGACAAAGGGAAGCAGAAGGCTGACGATCCCGCGAGCTCCACCCGGGGCTCCAAGAGGAACAACCAAAAGAAGAAGAAAGGCCAGCAAGGCAAGCCCGAGTCTCTGGCCGATGAGCTTGTCGCCGCTACCGAGCGCAAGAAGCCTCGAGGCCCTCCCGGTGGAGGCATTTTCGACAAAATGCTCAAAGAGTCGTGTCCCTTCCACAAGGGACCCACTAACCATAACCTCGAGGATTGTCACATGCTCCGCAGGTCCTTCGAGGGTGCAGGCGGCAAAAACACCGACAAGAAGGAGGACCCCAAGGGTGACGACAAGGATGAGGGATTCCCCGAGATCCACGACTGCTTCATGATCTACGGAGGGCCCTCGACCCGCCTCTCGGCTCGCCAACGCAAGCGAGAGCGACGAGAGGTTTTCTCCGTACAAACGGCGGTCCCTCGTTTCCTTGACTGGTCTGCGGTGGCCATCACTTTCGACCGTGATGATCATCCTGACTACGTCCCCAATCCGGGGGTCTACCCTCTTGTTGTTGATCCCATCATCGCCAACACACGCCTCACCAAAGTACTCATGGATGGTGGAAGCAGCCTCAACATCATCTACTCCCAGACCCTCGACCTCCTGGGGGTCGAGAGAGCGTGCCTCCAACCTAGCGTCGGGGGCTTCCACGGAGTTGTGCCAGGGAAGCGGGCGGAACCCCTCGGACGGGTCGATCTGCCCGTTTGCTTTGGCACACTGGCCAACTTCAGAAAGGAGACCCTCACCTTCGAGGTGGTCGGGTTCCGTGGGACGTACCACGCCATCCTCGGGCGCCCGTGCTACGCCAAGTTCATGGCTGTGCCAAACTACACCTACCTCAAGCTCAAGATGCCAGGTCCAAACGGCGTCATCACCGTGGGGCCCTCGTACGAGCACGCCTACGAATGCGACGTCGAGTGCGTCGAGCACGGCAAGGCTGTTTTGGAGTCGGTGGCTTTGGCTGCGGACCTCGATGGTCTCGCAAACGAGGTTCCCGACCTGAAGCGACACGCCGGCAGCTTTGAGCCCGCGGAGGATGTCAAGCTCGTACCCCTCGACCCTGCTGATCCCAACGGGAAGGCGCTGAGCATCAGCGCCACCCTCGATCCGAAATAGGAAGCCGTGCTCGTCGACTTTCTCCGCGCAAATGCCGACATCTTTGCGTGGAGTCCCTCGGATATGCCGGGCATACCCAGGGAAGTCGCCGAGCACGCCTTGGAGATCCGGGCCGGATCCAAACCGGTGAAGCAACGCCTGCGCCGCTTCGACGAGGAGAAGCGCAGGGTCATCGGCGAGGAGATCCACAAGCTGTTGGAGGCCGGATTCATCAAGGAGGTTCATCATCCTGAGTGGCTAGCTAATCCTGTGTTAGTTAAGAAAAAGAGTGGGAAATGGAGGATGTGTGTAGACTATACTAGTTTGAATAAAGCATGTCCAAAAGTTCCCTTCCCTTTGCCACGCATTGATCAAATCGTTGATTCCACTGTGGGGTGTGAAACTCTCTCGTTCTTGGATGCCTACTCCGGTTACCATCAGATCAAAATGAAGGAGTCCGGCCAGCTCGCGACTTCATTCATCACCCCATTCGGCATGTATTGCTATGTTACAATGCCCTTCGGTCTCCGGAACGCAGGGGCCACGTACCAACAGTGCATGCAGCACGTCTTTGGGGAACACATCGGGTCGACGGTCGAGGCTTATGTCGACGACATCGTTGTCAAGACAAAACAAGCCGACGGCCTGGTCAGCGACCTCGACGTAGTGTTTAGATGCCTCTGGGCAAAAAACATCAAACTTAACCCTGAGAAATGCGCCTTCGGCGTCCCCCGAGGCATGCTTTTAGGATTCATCGTATCCAAACGCGGCATCGAGGCCAACCCTGAAAAAATCTCTGCAATAACTAAGATGGGCCCCATCCGAGATCTGAAGGGCGTACAGAGGGTCACTGGTTGCCTTGCGGCGCTCAGCCGTTTCATTTCATGCCTCGGAGAAAAGGCGCTCCCTCTATACCGTCTCCTAAAGAAATCACAGCATTTTTCATGGACCCTCGAGGCTGAGGAAGCTCTCACAAAACTTAAAGCCACGCTCTCTAACTCGCCCATCCTCGTCCCTCCGACCCCGGGGGAACCACTTCTACTGTACGTCGCTGCGACGTCACAGGTAGTCAGTTCGGTCCTGGTGGTCGAACGGGCCGAGGAGGCGCATACCTTGCTTGTCCAGAGGCCGGTCTACTTCATCAGCGAGGTACTCTCTGAAACCAAGGCTCGATACCCACAAATTCAGAAACTGCTATACGCCGTCATCCTGACACGACGCAAGCTCTGACACTACTTCGAAGGCCACCCGGTTACTGTGGTTTCTTCTTTCCCCTTGGGAGAGATAGCCCGGAACCAGGAAGCCTCGGGTAGGATTGCTAAATGGGCGGTTGAACTCATGGGCGAGACCCTGTCCTATGCACCACGCAAGGCTATCAAGTCACAGGTGTTAGCCGATTTTTTGGCTGAATGGACCGACACCCAACTCCCTCCCGCACAACTCCAGGCCGAGCTCTGGACCATGTACTTCGATGGGTCGTTGATGAAAACAGGAGCAGGCGCGGGCTTACTCTTCATCTCGCCCCTCGGGGTTCACATGCGCTACGTCATCCGGCTTCATTTTCCTGCGTCAAACAACGTCGCCGAGTACGAGGCACTCGTCATGGGGCTGAGAATTGCCATCGAGCTCGGGGTCCGACACCTTGATGTGCGAGGCGACTCCCAGCTCGTGATCGACCAGGTCATGAAGAGCTCGAGTTGCCATGACCCAAAGATGGAAGCCTACTGCCAGGAAGTACGGCGCCTCGAGGATAGGTTTCACGGCCTCGAGCTCAACCACATCTCGCGCAGATATAATGAGGCTGCCGACGAACTGGCGAAAATCGCGTCGAGTCAAACTACGGTTCCACCAGACGTCTTCACGAGAGATCTCCAGCGGCTATCCGTCGACCTTAGGCCAGACGGAGGGGTCGACGGGACGTCGGTCGACCCCCCCTTCTGAGGCAGAAGCCCCCTCGACCGGGGCTGAAGCCCTACAGGTAGAAGAATCGACCCCGCCATCTGACCTCGAGCTTGACTGGCGTGCTCCGTACCTCGACTACCTTATCCAAGGGGACCTCCCCTCGAATAAGTCCGAGGCTCGACGGATCGCTCGCTGGGCCAAAACTTTTGTGATCTTTGGCGACAGTAGGGAGCTGTACCGCCGCAACCCTACTGGCGTCCTTCAGCGCTGCATCACAAATGGGGAAGGCAGAGGCCTGCTCAACGATTTGCACTCGGGGCTTGCGGTCACCACGCAGCACCTCGAACCCTCGTCGGAAACGCTTTCCGACAAGGATTCATTGGCCAACCGCGGTCTCCGACGCTGTCAAGCTAGTATGCTCCTGCAAAGGTTGTCAGTACTACGTGAGACAAACACATCTTCCGGCACACGCCCTGCAAACCATCCCCATCACATGGCCGTTTGCCGTTTGGGGGCTCGACCTTGTCGGACCGCTGAAAAGAACGACTGGTGGCTTCACCCACTTGCTTGTCGCAATTGACAAGTTCTCCAAGTGGATCGAGGCCCGCCCTATCACTAGCATCAGGTCCGAGCAAGCTGTGCAATTCTTCACCGAATTATTCATCGCTTCGGGGTCCCCAACTGCATCATCACGGACAACGGCACCCAGTTCACTGGTAAAAAGTTTCTGGATTTCTGCGACCACCATCACATTCGCGTGCTCTGGTCGGCCGTGGCTCATCCAAAAACAAATGGCCAAGTGGAACGTGCCAATGGCATGCTCCTACAAGGCCTGAAACCTAGAATTTTTGACAAGCTAAACAAGCATGGCAAAAGATGGGCTGCCGAGCTGCCCTCGGTCCTGTGGAGCCTAAGAACAACACCGAGTCGAGCCACAGGGTTCACTCCGTTCTTCTTAGTCTACGGTTCTGAGGCAGTCCTCCCAACCGATATTGAATACGGGTCCCCAAGATTGAAGGCTTACAACGAGAGAAACAATGACGCCGCAAGAGAAGACGCCCTCGACCAGCTCGAGGAGGCCCGAGATATGGCTCTATTGCATTCTGCCAGGTACCAACAAGGTCTCCGACGTTACCACGACAGACACATCCGCAAGCGTGACCTCAACGTCGGCGATCTGGTGCTACGACGGAACCAGAACACTAAGGGACGCCACAAGCTCACACCGCCATGGGAAGGACCGTACATCATCGCAGAAGTACTGAAGCCGGGCACCTACAAGCTATCCAATGAGAAGGGCGAAATCTTCACCAACGCTTGGAACATTAAACAGCTACGTCGCTTTTTTCCTTAGAAAGCCTCGAGGCTCTGTAATTTCTTTTTCATCAATAAAGAATACAGCAGTGTTAAAATTTTCGTCTCATGATGAGGAAGGATCGACTCTGTACCACCAGAATCGACCCTCCCTCGGGGGCTACACAGGGGGAACCCCTCAGTCCCTGAAAAAACTTACACTCTTTTTTAAATTTTAAGAACCGCTTCTTAGATCAACGGCGCTGTAAGACCACTCTAAGGATCGAAAGGACCCTCGGGCCAGGAGTATCACCTACACCTCCGGGGCTATGGTGCCTCCACTCAGTCCTTACGCCTTCTAGAGGTGCAACTTCACACTAGGGAGACCTAAATGACGGTTCCTAACTTTGAAAGAGATTACACTCCCTGCCGCTTAGATCAGGTTCACACACAATCCGCGAGGCCGCAAAAGCACCCTGAAACTCGAGGGCAGTCGAGCCGCGAGATCACTTACGCCTCCGAGGCTACGGACCTCCACTCGCTCCCCTACGCCAAAGGGCGCGACTGCGTGTCAAGTAAATCGTACGAGAACACAATCCAAGCAATAAGGGAAGAAAAGCTCGAATGGAACTAAATTAACCACGAACTAATTTATGTCCCGAATTTTCTAGGGCCTCCAAGGCCACCACGACCAAAGTTCAAAATGACTAACTTATTACATGGGCCTCTGCGCCCAAATTTGGCTCACAGGCCTTCATCGTCGGCAGGCGGAACCACCTCAGGTTCAAAGAGCAAGGCCAGACGACTCCCAGGCCCCTCCGCGGCTTCGATCAGCTCTAGGCAGGCGTTTTCATTGTCTTCATCCGTCCGCTCCGGGTCTGTGATGAAGCCGTCGGCAACAAGCTCCATGTCGAACACAAACCCCAAGCGGACGACGGCCAGCGCCCTCTTCACGCCGTGATGGAGGCTGTCCCGAATCTTCTCTCGGGCAAGGTGGCCCAGCGCCGCCACCCGACGGATGAAGGAGTTCCCTGGAGCGTCTTCACCGGTGTCGGCATCGGGTTCGACCCCCAGACCGTCGCACACCGTGGTGATCGCGCCCTCGAGCAGCTGGGTCCTCCGGGTCTCGGCTTCGAGGAGGCTCTGCAGGGAGTTGGCGGACGAGTGGGCCTCCCGGTTCTCACTCTCCAGCTCTGGAATACGACAAGCCAAAATTAGCACCTAATACGAGGCCTCGACGGCATAACTACAACAGTCATACTTACCCTCGATATGGGTCTTCAAGCCCACAACCTCGTCGCGGAGCCCCCCGCACGTCTGCTCGAGCCCCAGGAGGGCGTTGTCCTTGTCACGGACGGTCGCCTTCAACGCCTCAATCTCCTGACGGGCGGTCAGGAGCGCCGCGTCCCTCTCTTGGACGGCCCCGTTCAGCACCGTGACCTCGTCCTTCAGTGCGCTGAACCGGGCCGTCACCTGCCCGATTTGGACGTTGAGGAGGTCACGCTGACGGCCAACCTGGGAGACGTCCTCCTCGAGCTCCTTGACCCGCGCCGCTAGGGGCTCGAGGTCCCTGCGAGCCTGGGCAGCCTCTTCCCGGACCTTGTCCACCTCGGTGTGCATTGTGGCTTCAGCCGCCCAAGCCTAGATCACCTCCTCCTTCACCGTCGAGTAGGCGGTGCACAGCTCCGCCATCTCAGCGGTCCGATCGGCGAGCCTCTTCTGGGTCTCCTTGACCAGGGCCCGTTGCCGAGACAGCGACGCCCACACGCCACTCTCACCTCGGATGAAGAGTGACTTGCGGCGGGAGCACTCCTTTAGTTCCTAATTCAAAAGAGACCAAAAAAGATAATGAAACCAAGGAAAAAAGACGCTGAGAGCCACGAAAGAAGCTAACAGATTAATCGTACCTCGGTGGCATCCAGTATACCCCGTGAGACGGCGTTGGACGCCACGTGGAGTAGCCGATCGAGATGCTGGCGGACGCCCTCGAGATACTGCTAGCGATGCACCTCATCTCTATCATTCAGAGTGAGGATAGGCTCGGCATCGGGGTTCGCGGCGTCCCTGAACTGAAGGGACGGCCCCCCACCTCGGGATCTCCTCCTCAGCCCGTGCTATCGCCAGCGCAGCGAAGTCAGGCCACGACGACGACGACGCGGCCGGGGCGTCTCCCGGCCCCACCGAAGGGCCGGCCTCGTTGGCCTCGCCCGCAGCTCCCGCGGCCCCAGCGGAGGTCGAGGCATCAGCTCGACTCGTGGCCTCGCCCCCCTCGACCCCCATTATTTGTTTTCCTCTGTCTAGAGGGGCGTCGTCGAGGGCAACGACCACGGGCACCCACCCTTCGGCGGTGACCGTCCCCTCGGCTACCGGCACCTCTGGAGCTGCCGCCTCCACCGTCGACGCCTCCGGCGCCGGCACCTCGCCCGTTGGTGGCTCAGGAACTGGCGCTCCGACCAACGGCGCCCCCGCAACCGGCACCTCGACCTCCGGCGCCACCTCTTCTGAGGCGCCGGCAGGGAGCTCGACGACCTCGCCCTCCGCCGTGCCGATCGGCCGCGCCGGCAGGTCTTGCTGTGGCTGCGGCCCCTCCGCCGGTGCCACCTCTTGCTCCGGTGCCGGTGCAACCTCCTCCACGGTCACACCGGCACCCGCCCTTTCTGCGCCACTAACGGGCGCTTTACCCGTCGCGGCCCCCGACGGTCGCCTCGGCCGAGGGCAGCGCCCTAGGCTCCGCCTCGACCAGACCAGGCGCCACTGCCGTCGCAGGGTCGGTCCTTGCTGCGGCGGGGTCGGGGCTGGCGGCCGTCGAAGCACCTGCAGCCGCCTGCTGCTGTCGAAGGCGCTCCTTCGCGGCCTCGACCTCACGGACCCAGGCCACATCCTGTTCCGCTGACCGGTTGAGGACGGCGGCACTGGCCCGAAGGGACTTCACGGGGGTGGGCCCCATGAGCTCCGCCTTCCGCTTCAGCCTGCAAGGTAAAAAATAAGGTTAGCTGACGAATTCAAAAAAGGGCAGATCCCCCAAGCCCGAACACTCACCCGGAGATCGGCACCAAAGGCCTCGACCCCGCGCGGTCCGAGCCGCCCGAGGCGGCGGGCGGCGGCCTCGCGGCGGCCCCACCCGCGGACTGGGCGCTCCGTGGGGCCCTCGCTGGCGCGCCACTGCGCGTTTTTTGCGCTTCCGAGGCCAGCTGGCCTCGGGTTCTCACGCCCGACGATGGCGCCGCCGACGACGATGTCGGCGCCACCGTCCCAGCCCCCGCCCGAGCCTGCGGGGCCTGGGCTGAGGCAGACGCCCCTGTCGACCCCGCGTGTTGGGTCGGGGGCAAGGCAGCCCCTCCCGCCGAGGGGCCCGCCTCCTTCTTCTCTTCCTTCTTCTTCTTCTTCTTCTTCTCCTCTTCCTCCTCGTCCTCCTCGACCTCCTCGACTACAACGACCGAGGAGGACGACCCTGCGATGGGCTCCAGCAGGGGGCGGATATCGGGGAGGCTCCCCAGCCCGGTTGCAGCCTCATACCGCGACAGGGCTTCATCGTCCTCGCCGCTGCTGTCGTCGTCCTCCCCCGAGATGGTCTCGGAAGGCGACGGCTCCAGATGAAGCCCATCGAGGGCCTGTTGGCGCCGGAGCTTCTTCCGCACCTCGGCCTCCATGGCCTTGCGAGCCGTCCGTTTCTTGGTCGACTCCTTTACTTGTTGCTGCTTCGAGGCGTGCAGCCGTCGAGCCTTGCGGGCGGGCTGGTCCTCCGGTACCGGCGGCCGCGTCTCCCGCAGCGCCGACAAATCCTGCACGCCGGCATCAACCAGGCTAAGGGGATCCGAGAAACGAATCAAACCAAAACGAGCATATCATCTCAAAATACTTACCACGGGCTTGAACCCTTCAGTGGGCCTCATGGGGACCCGGTCGACCTCCTCCGCCTTGAACGTCCCGACCATCCGACGAGCTCGACGAAGTCCCTCCTCGAGGGTGAGGGCCTCATGAGACATCCGGCTCCCCTCCAGAGGCGCCTCCGGAGTCATCTGGTCGAGGCGTAGGCGACGCCGGCACAGCGGCATCACTCTGCGACGATGGAACGCTGTTGCCACCGCCGCCGCCGTCAAGCCTCGAAGGCGAAGCTGCTGCAGCGCCGCCAGTAGCGGGTCCAAGCGCGGCTTCTCGACCTCCGGCACCCCGTATCCCCAGCGGTCCTCCCGCGCGGTCAGCACACGGCCGGTGTACCGCGGCAGCTGGTTGTCGTCGTTGCGGAGATAGAACCAGCCCTCGTGCCACCCGCTATTGGAAGAGATGAGTCGAGCCGGGATGTACTGATCCGCCCGGCTCGACCTCAACTGGAGAACGCAGCTCCCCGCCCGCACCGCGTAGAGAACTCTCTTCTCCCCCGCTCTCTTGGCGAAGAGCTCGCCCTTGAAGAGGTGAAGCCACAGGTTCCACTGTGGCTCCACCCCGAGGTACCCCTCACAGACCGCCGCGAAGATGGCGGCCTGTGCGATGGCGTTGGGGGCAAGGTGATGAAGCTCCACCCGGTAGTAGTGGAGAAGCGCGCGCATGAAGACCGACAAGGGAACGCCGAACCCCCGCTCGTGGAAGCACACGAAGCTCACCACGTATCCTTCCGGGGGCGCCGGCTCCCGGTGGGCCGGCGGCGGCGCAATCCACTCTGGCCGCGACCGGTTCGTCCTCGGCCGCAGCAGCCCGTCTTCGACCAGCTCCTCCAGCCTCCTCTCCGTCACCGAGGAAGTGGCCCAGTCTTCGGCAGGGAGGATTTGGCTCTTTCCGGCCATTGGCGCTGTCGAGAGGAGGATGAGTGAAGAGGAAGGCGGCGGCGGCAGCAGCGGTGTGGGCGGAAGGCGCAAGAAGGCTAGGGTTTCCCGAGGCTAAGGATGGCAAGAGCACAAAGAACCGGAGGGGAACACAGACCCCTGGGTCTCGTCTTTATAGGCCGGGAAGAAGTCTAACGGCCGCGCGAAAAGGTAGGAACAGTTTCCTGCAATAAATGCACTCACCTAACCGTCCCCCATGTCTTACAGGACCAAGGCACGTGGCCGTCCCCCACGCCGTAACCGAACGCCACGTCGCCCACTACCGCGCCGATCTCGCCCTAAAAAGGCGCGCCTGGCTAACGAGCGGGGAGAGATCCACGGACGGATATTCCCAGATACCTATAACGGGCTCCGGGCCCACTATAAGTCTCGAGGGAACGAAAGCTGGCCCTCGACCTGGGTTCGACAGCTGCCCTCGAGCAACAGAGCAAGGGACGACCAGGGGTACGCCCGTACATGGCCAGGGCTCGAGCCACGCTCTCGAGGCACCCCAAGACGTATTCGAGGCCAAAGGACGAGGTCGAAGCAGGAATCCCCTCGGGGGAGGCATCGAGCCCTCGGATCCTGTCGAAGGGAACCGACATCCGCACGACCACTCCTTGGCATCTTTGAAGAGCGCCTCCGGGCCACAAGCCGACTCCTAACGACTGGAGCACGGGCTCTCACTCGAATCTCCCCGCTAGCAGCTCGACGGAGATCGCCGGACTCGCCCAAACAGGGTAGTACGACGTTCCCCACCCCTCCTCCTCCTCTCTATAGGAGGAGCGTGAGGGCCGCACAACAAAAGACGGCAGGGACTTCGATCGACCTCGTGCGCACGAGGCTCGGGGGCTCGACCGCATCAACGACTCCCTGATAAAACGTGCAAAAGACCTCGGAGGAGTCTTCTCAATACTCCACCGAGGCCTCGGGGGCTACACCCGGCGGGTGCGCTCGCGCGTCCCCACCGGAGAAGTCCCAAGAACGCTCGAAAGCCCCCGCCGGAAAAATCAACGGCGCTACGACTCCAGTTCATCGGCAAAAAGCCTCTAGGAGAGTGATCATACACTCACCTAAAGGCTCGGGGGCTACTGTCGGTACCAATAAAATAGGGTACCCACGTTTAACAATAACAAAGATCAAAACAATCTAGCCACGATAAAACACCGCCCACTTCAAAACGCACGACAGGTCCGCCCCATACGAGACCGGCTCGACGGGATGCCTCGACCGCATCCCATCTCCGACTCGTACGAGGCCCCCTCGACGGGAGACCTCGACCGCGTCCCGCACGACAAGGCACCTCGACCAAACTCCGACTCGCGTGAGCCCGGGTCGAGGCGCTCGACCCCCTCTCTTTACCTACCCCAGGACAAAAGCCTCAGCATTTAATGCAATTACCTACTACCACCTACCGGCATGGCTGCGCGCGTGGTCGACGTGGGAACAATACTAATGTCAGTCCCCACTGTTTTACCGCCCATCCCGTGATGGGAGGTGAAAAACGTCACTATACCCACCTTACCGCACACTGTACGTCACCAGTTGCCCTCGAGGGAGGATACGACAAAGTCCGTATACCGCGATTCTAGGGATTCAGACTTATCCGATCAGCCTCGACCCGGCCTCGACCCAACCTCGACCCAGACTCGACGCCTAAACAGGGAAGGAAGGACGGCATGGCACGGCGCTCCGGGTCATTTCAGCGTCTCATCCTCTGCAACACCATGGAAGTCCAGGGATGGCCTCCCACTTCTAGGGCACGTCGCTACAGTCACCTCGACAGTGATAGACAAAACATCATCTCAAGGCATCCGTTGCCCCGGCCTCCTCTCGTCCTATAAAAGGGTAGGCCAGGGCTCTGGAGAAGACAACGGACAACGAACCAAGCACCAGATAGCGATCAACATCTCAAGCAATCATCTTGTACTTTCTTTTTCTCCTCTTTGAGATCTGGGCTCACCACCCTCTTTCGCAAGCTTGTAACCCCTACGCAAGCACCTCGGTGCAAGGAAATACAACATCTCCTCCCCCAGCTGGACGTAGGGCCTTCTCTTGCCCGAACCAGGATAAATCCCCGTGTGTTCTCCTTGCATCACCATCTAGGAAAGGGACACGCAGCATTTCCTTGTTGGTCTAGGACCCCCTCGGATCCGAACACCGACAATATATATCTATATATATGTATATTTGTATATATATGTATATGTATATATATAACTACTATTGAAGAGCCCGCGCTTCGAACAGTGATCAGCGCACCGGTGGAGCGCCGTCCGTCTTCGGCGACTGCCCCTAACAGAAACATCAGCATGTTCGTTTCACTGGTTTATTGTGGCTGAAAATACTGTTCGCTGGTTTGTTGTGAAAGAAAAACACTGCTAGATGATTGCTGATTCCGCTGAATAGCTCAAACGAACAGGATAAATATCAGTCACTATTATTACAGAGTAAAATATCTTGTCACTGTTAAAGCCACCATTATGGCCTCGTTTAGATGCCGAACTCGGGGGTGGCCAAATCTGCACAGTGCCACCTCCGAGCACTGTAGCTTTTTTGTTTTTTTGTGATAATAATTTTCCAAATTTTAATTAATTAGGCTTAAAATGTTCGTCTCGTAAAGTACAACAAAACTGTGCAATTAGTTTTTGATTTCATCTACATTTAGTACTCCATATATATATGCTGATATTTTGATGTGATGGGGAATCTTCTTTTTGCATAGTAGAATTTGAGGGTGAATTTTGGAATCTAAACAATGCCTATGACCGATTTCTGCCTGGCCCGTGAACCCGGCCCTATCTATCCAAAATCGACACGAGCCCTCACTGCGCTGCCACCTCTTAAAATGCGGACATCCCCCAACTCCTCTCCCGACGCCGGCGCCCCTACTCTCCGGCACTACCGGGCGACGAGCCCGCCAGGAGACGACGCGCGCGGTCCGGTGGGGCTACCGACAGGGGCGACGCGAGCAGATAAGGCGGCCGGCGGCGGTATGACAGGCGGAGCGGAGAGGACCAGCGGCGGCGGCGGCTTCTGCGCGCTCACGTGGCGGCGGTGAGTGTGGCACCCCTCTCGTCGCTGCGGCTTCGTCCACCTCGGCAGCAATCGGCCGCAGCCCTCCCCGTTACGGGCATACGGCTACTCTCCACCTCGACATCGGCGGCGCGCAGCGTGCGGCGATGCAGGGCGGATCTAGACTTGCAGTAGCGTCCCGATGTCAGGCTGCCCTGTGCGATGTCCGGCAAGGCAAGACGGCGGATCAGAGGCTGCCCTGCGCTTTTGGTCTGTGATTCGATTTGATAGTTTTTCTCTAATTTTTCCGATACATGCTTTTGGTCTGTGGTGATTTGATAAAGCGATGGCTTGTGTTGTTTTCTCGCCGCGGAGCAGAAGCAGACACGGCCGCCGGCTCGCCAGAGGGCGGAACTCGCGAAGAGGCGGCCGGCCTGCTTGGAGCCGGAGCTCGTGGTGTGGACGCGGCAGCCCGGCCGCCGGGGTCGTCGCGTGTGGAGCTACGTCCCCGTGATCTGCACACAATCTGTTAGACATGGATGTCGCTGCCCCTTCCCCTGTGCACCTACGTCCCCGTGATCTGCAGGTTAGCCTCCTTTCCTGACCCCGTCTCCTATTTTTGATCCGTGCACGGATTGTTGGCCATCATGAATCAGAGGAGTATTTGACTGCATGGAAGAGGTCGTTGCGTCTTGCTACCTGGTTAATTGATTTCCAATCCTAATTTTCTGTTTCCTGTTGAATTTGTAAATCCTGACTCCTTCATAGGATTACTTGATTGCAATCTGATCCTTTTTAAAAGCTGATAAGGAGAGGCTTAAGTTACCTATTTATTCTAATAAATTGCATATCATGGCATCAGCCTAATTCGGCTTTTGGATGTTCAGTTCAGTCTGCTACTGCTTGTGTGTCGGTGTTCAGTGTACATTTAGTTTTGGTGTACTGGCCTTTTAGGTTGAACTTTTAATTGTACATATGTTTTGTCTGTAATTATTTCCTTTGTTTTCCTTTATTATACTATTTTCTTAAAAGTATATCAAATTATTCAGAGAAACCTATTGTATATTTTATTAGACATATCGTCTTGTACCTTGCAAACCTATCTATTCTGAATTCTATCAGGCCAATCATTTTTTATGATAAAATAAAATTACATGTATAGATAACTTTGTTACTTATAGCTCTAGCTGCCTTTGGAGGCAGCTTTGTTTAGTCTGATATACACAACTACCAATGTCTCTTTCATTATTGTTATTATCATAATTTACTTGCTAATAGATATGGCATCATTGTGTTACTGTAGAGCGTGTCAAAATGCTGACAAACAGGTTTGCTAATATACATGGGAATCTCCTAAACAAGCTTCTTGAGGACGAGTCCAGTTACAATATCATGACCCCGTTGTGGTCTTTTGTTGTTGGTCAATGGTCTGGCGGAGCCACTGTCAATATATGTAAACGTGATCAGCTTGATTCTGGGAGCTTCGATTTAAGTACGCTGTGGTTGTGTTTCAATGCGTGTAATGTTTCTGTACCATAGACACAAGTTTTCATTATTTTCATTGACCATCGTTGTGTGTCTGCAAGATCAATGTTGGTTTGCTCGAGACATAGTACGAACCAACAAATCCTATTGTTGCATTACTATACTGATGATGCTGATGAAGGAGTATTGCTTACCACTAAAACCTTAGTAATAAAAATGATACTTTGTAATAAAAAAAATAGAATGACGGGATACCGGACACCTGGGTGACTACTACAGTAAATTTTATTACGCAAAGGAATTACTTTATTAGCTCAAACAAATTTACCGCTCACAGTTAGAGAAGGAATTATTTTCTTAACGAAATGATTGTACTAGTAATAAAAAATAGTTTAGCCGGCGACCGAAGACGCTGGTGATTAGTACACGCAAATTTACCGCTCACAGGCCCGGTAGGAATTATTTACTCAACAAATTAATGCTATTGGTAATAAAAATAGTAATAAAACTACTAGCAATAAAAATTATTCTCAATAAAACTACTAGTAACAAAAAATATTCTAACCATAGACTAGACGCCCCGTCAATTATCACATGCAAATTTACTGTAACACCCTAAAATTTGTATTTATCCAAAATAGTTAAAATGATTTATATAAGCATTTTTGTTAGCATTTTTACCTAGGGAAATAATAATTTTTATGAAAAATTTAAAACAAATGTAAGGATAGAAACATGTTCATGCATCCATGCCGCTGCATAGTATTTTTGTGATGACTGGATTTGATTCAAATGCAAAAAAAAAGTTTCAAAAACCTTTTGAAAATGAATTTAGAAAAATGCTATAGAAAAAGAAAAGCAAAATCTTTTTTTCTCCTCTTTTCCTCATTTTCGGCCTGTTGGCCCAGCTCCCCGCCGACCCGCTGGCCTCCTTCCCTTCTCTTCTTCCCCCCCCCCCCCCCCGCATTTTCCCTCCTGGGCCGGCCCGTGAAGCAGCACGCAGCCCATCTCCGCTCTCTCTGTCACTGGAAGCTGTGGCCCACCTGTCGGCGCCATCCCCCACCTCTTGCCGTTCAAACTCAGGTGGTCAAGACGACAACCGCCGTCCGCGCCCACCTCCTCCTCACGTCGTGGGAGCGTCCCCCGCTCCCCGGACTCTTTAAATGGATGGTGCGACCCCTTCACCATCTCCCCCTGTTGCCCTCCCCGCTCTAGTCCCGCTCACGGTGCCACAACCGTATCACCGCCGCTCGCCGGGATCCGCCAAGCACGAGCCGTCATCCCCGAGCCACCTCCGTCCCATTTTTTTGTTTGGTGAGCTTCGCCTCGCTCCCCTCTTCCTCCCCATGTCCTTACATTTTCAAATCGTGGCCTATAGGGACGTTTTCCCGTTCTCCAGCGAGCTCCTCGCCACCGGCCATGGCGCCACCGCATCGGTCACCTTCCCAGCCCGCGTAAAGCGCATGGTCGGACTCACCATGTCCCCCGCATCATCCCGGCGCTCTCGCATTTCAAAACCGTGGACCGTAGGGTCCTAACCGACCTCTCCGGCGAGCTTCTCGTCGCCTGCCATGGAGAACCGCCGCGCCGGCCACTGTTCCGGCGGCGGTAGCCTCTTCTCTCTCCCTCCCATCTTTTCTCGGCCGTCCATTGCTTGATCAACGGCCCAGAATGACCGATACCCCTTCGCGGGTCTTTTTGCTAAAGAGACCCCAAGAATCTGTAAATCGAACCCGCAGTCCTCAGTTCAAATGAATTTCCTGATTTTCGATTTATTTTAAATCTAAAAATAGTTTGATCTATTTACAGTTTTGCCACTGCAGTAAAACGCTTATAAAATCGTCGTTTTAGCTCCGATTCAACCCATTCAACTTGCGTTAGGTTCGTAATTTCATAACCTATGTGTTAATGCCACTGTTAGTTAGGTTTGCAACATTTAAAATTCTTGATTAGGTTAAGTTAATTAACTCATTATAGGAACCTTGTTTAGTTGTAACTTTTGCGTCGTAGCTCCGTTTTTCATGCACTTCGCGTCGATGTGATCGTAGCGAGACGTAGAATATTTTCATAAACTTTTTATCTTGTTTTTATACTGCTGGTGTACTGTTCTAATTATAGGTTTGTTTGCTATGCATGAATGCTCCTGAAATGTGTATGTTGCCGTGTGGGTCGAGTTCAGACGGTGAGGAGTACGTTGGGAACCAGGAGAACTTCGAAGACCAACAGGATCAGCAGGAGTGTGCTAACTAATGCAAGTATAGCATGGGCCTACCTTGATTCCTATTCATTATATAATCTACTCATTATGCATGTGTCTAATATTGCTCGACTATAAGGACATCCTAGCCATTGATGACTTATACCTTGATGCCTATGGGTTTTATTGCATATGGGTAGAATGCTAGTGCTCTATTCAAACATGATCAATACTATGATTAATGGAACAAACGGATAAACATGATGGTAATAATTGAACTATAGGGTGATGGTGCAAATGATGTCGATCATGTTGCCCTAAACCCTCCGTAAGGACTTATCTATAGGGCAAAAGCTGGGACATACAATGCAACCGTGAGAGTTATATGGCTCTAACTTTAGCTTAGTAATAGGATCTTTTCTAGCTTGTTAGAGGTTACCCGAAAGGGCGCAAGAGGGGCTTGCCACGTTGGGTATAGAACTGCCTCTGTTCTGATGTGTATAGCCTGCGGGAATTGTGCCATCGAAAGGGGGGTTCTCTATATCTGCCTGCTGAGAAAACCTCGCGGCCCTAACTTGTTAGACGAGACCTATGGAAGGCTTCATAGTGTAGCCTGCCCACTCACCTCGAAAGTGTTGTGGGAGTAATTAACCCGGGCATATGGGCAACACAACTCACGGGTAAAGATGCACAACCTCTGCAGAGTGTTAAAACTGTTATAACAGCCGTGCTCACGGTCACGAGCGACCCGGAAAACTCATAGAATAACTGGTTACTTACAATGTTGTTGTGCATGGTGAACTATGATGATATTATGATGATGATGACGATGATGATGATATAATGTTGATCAATAACCCTATTTAATTCTAGTATATGATCATGTGGGCTAATATGGGAGCTTAAGCATAAGTTGATGTTAACCAATGATAAAATGTTGACTTACTAAAATGCTAAATGCAGTAAACCGTGTCTGCCTTTTGAGCCTCATGAATCCCCTTGTTATGCTTGTGGAGTACGAAATGTACTCACGCTTGTTTATTTTTCAATACTTTGGAAAAATCCCGGATGGGTACCAGATTGCCAGAGATTGGAGCAGATAGGCTTGTGATCAACCAGTCAGTTGCCCCTGTGGAGTGGAGTTTTCACCTGAAGACCGGAGTTGTCTTTTCGTGGTTTGTTATTTAAGGTTATATCTTTTATACTAAGTACGTTATATATTAAGCATTGTCATTTGATAATACCTTTATTTGTTGCTATATGTGAGATTTGACTTCCTGGGCTCACATATGGTGTGTATCTGGTTTTGTTCTTAAAACCGGGTGCTACAAAGTGGTATCAAAGCAATGCTGACTGTAGGACGCAAGCCTAGATAGCACTGGTCGTTTAGAGTGCTTATGCCTTCTCTTATTTCTTGCTTACTCTCTAACCTTGTTATTTGCTAAAGTTATTTTCACTTTTGTCTCTATTTTGTTATACAAACTCTGTCTCTGTTCTAACCCTTCCCTCTCCACCTATATCATAAACAGATGGTTCGTAACGAGAAGATCGCTCACGTCAGCTCTGGAAGACCGTGCTTGACTAGTGAGTATGGCTTAACGGAATCTCAGTGTGGGGAAGCTCTTCCTGCCACATCAAGACACACTTGTTGGCGCAAGGAGTACCTTACCACGCCCTACAGTGGCGAGGCTTTTTTCCATCCTCGACTTGCACGTATATTGCATGACTACTACCCTAATCAACAAGCCAAGGTGGAATATAAATGCACTAAGTGGACTCACCCCAAGTATGAGAGCCACTGGAGCACAGAAGCACACATCACGAGGTTGAATGAGTTTACTGGTTCACGTGTGGTGGAATCCATTCACTCGTCTCCCGCTGATCGCTTCGACATGCATGCTAGCATATCTGATGCTGCTCATCAAGCTCTTTTGGTATATCGTGGGAAACACTATGAAGAGATGAAGGATGACATGCAAAAGTATTTTCCTCGACGCCTGCCAGGCAGATTGCAAAGTGTAATGGCTGATCCTAGTACAGAGCGGAATGAACAATTAAAGGAGATGGCCTTGACCATCCAAGCCCTGCATTAGAAGCTGGAAGACAGTCAACTAGAATTGGCAGAAGTAAGGCAACACTATGAGGAAGCCCTTGATGAGATTGATGAGTGGAGGAGTCATGCTGGTCTACCCAAGATCAATGAAGTGGAGGACGTTTCCCGTTCATTCCCACGTAAGAGATGCTACCCCGGATGCTGCTGCAGTCACACCGTGTTTAAGAAGTAGAAGTTTATGCCCCTTGTGTAATAAAATCGTTAGAAGCGAAGTTGAGTAGAGTCAGTTAGTCTTAATGTGTGGATTGTGAACTTAAAGTGCTTAGTTGCTTTGTGCTTATGTTTATGCTTGAGTTGGATTTTGTAATGAGTGTAATGATCTTGTGGGGTTGTCCACAATTTCATTTAGTTTATGTCTAAGGTATAAGGATTTACGAAATAAATAGTGGGTCGTGGTTTTCTGTTGTTACCTCCATCCTGTCTTTCGGAGCCACCTGTCCTTATCAGTTTATATCTCAGCTTTTGGCAAACCATAAATTATGGAGAAAATTCTGGACAATAGTAGACTTCGATAACTTTCTGTGACCACAAGAATCACCCTGATAGCTGTCATGGTTTTGGAATTATGAAAACCACAAGAAGAAGTAACTGTGCTGTCAGCAACCTGGAACAGTTTGTGTTGTGCCCTGTTTTGGCCAACTTAGCTGCCGAATTTGGAAACTTGTTCTATAAGAGGGTTGTAGGGAATTTGATAAGCTTTCCAACGGTATAAACTACAACCTCATTGGCTTTATGGAACCAGAGTTATAGCCATATTACTGTGCTGCTGTTTTCCTGCTCGTGAGAAATTTTAATTAGGTTATTTGATTATACCCTTGCACATGAGTTTCTTTGAGATGTCAGAAGGCCTTCATGCTAGTTACTTTATCAAGAAGAAGGAGCAACCTACAGTTTGGTGACCCCTGGTTGATTTTTTTTTTCTTAAGGGGGTAGCCAAGTTGAAGAAAGTTGCATGATGAAGGTTTCTTATGATGAAAAGCTTCACTTAGAAGTATCTGCTGATCCTAGAGATGAGAAGTTACCATCAAGTGACTGGTATTCTTTGGTCAGAATCGTTAATTCGTTGGACCATCTATGAGGAGTTAAGTGTAAAGAAGAATCTTGCCTATACCAAGTACCCTGTCAAAGTTTTGGAAATAGATGAGTAAGTTATTTGGAGTAAGGTTGTAACGACAGGCAAAGCAGCGTGGAATGGTAAATTGGAGAATCAAACTACTCGAGAAAGTGGAAAAGATCCAAAGGCGGAGTGTATACATCTCTTTGATAACCATCTTCCGAATCTCGAGGACGAGATTCCTCTTAAGGGGGGTAGAATTGTAACACCCTAAAATTTGCATTTATCCAAAATAGTTAAAATGATTTATATAAGCATTTTTGTTAGCATTTTTACCTAGGGAAATAATAATTTTTATGAAAAAATTAAAACAAATGTAAGGATAGAAACATGTTCATGCATCCATGCCGCTGCATAGTATTTTTGTGATGACTGGATTTGATTCAAATGCAAAAAAAAAGTTTCAAAAACCTTTTGAAAATGAATTTAGAAAAATGCTATAGAAAAAGAAAAGCAAAATCTTTTTTTTCTCCTCTTTTCCTCGTTTTCGGCCTGTTGGCCTAGCTCCCCGCCGGCCCGCTGGCCTCCTTCCCTTCTCTTCTTCCCGCCCCCCCGCATTTTCCCTCCTGGGCTGGCCCGTGAAGCAGCACGCAGCCCATCTCCGCTCTCTCTGTCACTGGAAGCCGTGGCCCACCTGTCGGCGCCATCCCCCACCTCTTGCCGTTCAAACTCAGGTGGTCAAGACGACAACCGCCGTCCGCGCCCACCTCCTCCTCACGTCGTGGGAGCGTCCCCCGCTCCCCGGACTCTTTAAATGGATGGTGCGACCCCTTCACCATCTCCCCCTGTTGCCCTCCCCGCTCCAGTCCCACTCACGGTGCCACAACCGTATCACCGCCGCTCGCCGGGATCCGCCAAGCACGAGCCGTCATCCCCGAGCCACCTCCGTCCCATTTTTTTGTTTGGTGAGCTTCGCCTCGCTCCCCTCTTCCTCCCCATGTCCTTACATTTTCAAATCGTGGCCTATAGGGACGTTTTCCCGTTCTCCGGCGAGCTCCTCGCCACCGGCCATGGCGCCACCGCATCGGTCACCTTCCCAGCCCGCGTAAAGCGCATGGTCGGACTCGCCATGTCCCCCGCATCATCCCGGTGCTCTCGCATTTCAAAACCGTGGACCGTAGGGTCCTAACCGACCTCTCAGGCGAGCTTCTCGTCGCCTGCCATGGAGAACCGCCGCGCCGGCCACTGTTCCGGCGGCGGTAGCCTCTTCTCTCTCCCTCCCATCTTTTCTCGGCCGTCCATTGCTTGATCAACGACCCAGAATGACCGATACCCCTTCGCGGGTCTTTTTGCTAAAGAGACCCCCAAGAATCTGTAAATCGAACCCGCAGTCCTCAGTTCAAATGAATTTCCTGATTTTCAATTTATTTTAAATCTGAAAATAGTTTGATCTATTTACAGTTTTGCCACTGCAGTAAAACGCTTATAAAATCGTCGTTTTAGCTCCGATTCGACCCATTCAACTTGCGTTAGGTTCGTAATTTCATAACCTATGTGTTAATGCCACTGTTAGTTAGGTTTGCAACATTTAAAATTCTTGATTAGGTTAAGTTAATTAACTCATTATAGGAACCTTGTTTAGTTGTAACTTTTGCGTCGTAGCTCCGTTTTTCATGCACTTCGCGTCGATGTGATCGTAGCGAGACGTAGAATATTTTCATAAACTTTTTATCTTGTTTTTATACTGCTGGTGTACTGTTCTAATTATAGGTTTGTTTGCTATGCATGAATGCTCCTGAAATGTGTATGTTGCCGTGTGGGTCGAGTTCAGACGGTGAGGAGTACGTTGGGAACCAGGAGAACTTCGAAGACCAACAGGATCAGCAGGAGTGTGCTAACTAATGCAAGTATAGCATGGGCCTACCTTGATTCCTATTCATTATATAATCTACTCATTATGCATGTGTCTAATATTGCTCGACTATAAGGACATCCTAGCCATTGATGACTTATACCTTGATGCCTATGGGTTTTATTGCATATGGGTAGAATGCTAGTGCTCTATTCAAACATGATCAATACTATGATTAATGGAACAAACGGATAAACATGATGGTAATAATTGAACTATAGGGTGATGGTGCAAATGATGTCGATCATGTTGCCCTAAACCCTCCGTAAGGACTTATCTATAGGGCAAAAGCTGGGACATACAATGCAACCGTGAGAGTTATATGGCTCTAACTTTAGCTTAGTAATAGGATCTTTTCTAGCTTGTTAGAGGTTACCCGAAAGGGCGCAAGAGGGGCTTGCCACGTTGGGTATAGAACTGCCTCTGTTCTGATGTGTATAGCCTGCGGAAATTGTGCCATCGAAAGGGGGGTTCTCTATATCTGCCTGCTGAGAAAACCTCGCGGCCCTAACTTGTTAGACGAGACCTATGGAAGGCTTCATAGTGTAGCCTGCCCACTCACCTCGAAAGTGTTGTGGGAGTAATTAACCCGGGCATATGGGCAACACGACTCACGGGTAAAGATGCACAACCTCTGCAGAGTGTTAAAACTGTTATAACAGCCGTGCTCACGGTCACGAGCGACCCGGAAAACTCATAGAATAACTGGTTACTTACAATGTTGTTGTGCATGGTGAACTATGATGATATTATGATGATGATGACGATGATGATGATATAATGTTGATCAATAACCCTATTTAATTCTAGTATATGATCATGTGGGCTAATATGGGAGCCTAAGCATAAGTTGATGTTAACCAATGATAAAATGTTGACTTACTAAAATGCTAAATGCAGTAAACCGTGTCTGCCTTTTGAGCCTCATGAATCCCCTTGTTATGCTTGTGGAGTACGAAATGTACTCACGCTTGTTTATTTTTCAATACTTTGGAAAAATCCCGGATGGGTACCAGATTGCCAGAGATTGGAGCAGATAGGCTTGTGATCAACCAGTCAGTTGCCCCTGTGGAGTGGAGTTTTCACCTGAAGACCGGAGTTGTCTTTTCGTGGTTTGTTATTTAAGGTTATATCTTTTATACTAAGTACGTTATATATTAAGCATTGTCATTTGATAATACCTTTATTTGTTGCTATATGTGAGATTTGACTTCCTGGGCTCACATATGGTGTGTATCTGGTTTTGTTCTTAAAACCGGGTGCTACATTTACCACTCACGGTAAGGATAGAATTATTTACTTAATAAAATAATACTTTTAGTAATAAAAAATTCTGATCGGAGACCAGACGACCCGTTGATTATCACACGCGAATTTACCACTCACATGTTAGCATGAAATTATTTACTTAACAATTTATACTATTAGTAATAAAAAATATTCTAACCAGAGACCGGACAACCCGTTAATTACCACACGCAAAATTTACCACTCACATGTCAGGATGGAATTATTTACTTAACAAAATGATACTATTAGTAATAAAAGATATTTTGATCGTCTGACGCCTCTTTGATTATCACATCCAAATTTACCGCTCACATGTAAGGACGGAATTATTTACTAAACAAAATGATACTATTAGTAATAAAAAATGGAAAAAGTCTAATTGACCCCCCAACTATTGGGGGTGGTCTACTTTACCCCCAAACTATGAAACGGTCTAATTTACCCCCTGAACTTTGCAAAACCGGCCAAATCACCCCCTCGAGCGGTTTTGGGCAGTAGTTTTGCTACAGTAACAGCGGTTTTGTCTTTTTTTTTTATTTATTTCGTCTGAATCTTTGAAAAATCATATTAAATCACAGAAAAATCATAAAATAAAAAATCCAGTTTTGTTGGACTCCACATGAGTAGATCTACACAGTGAACTTATAATATAGTATGCTTTAGTACAAAGTTTTTGTTGTATGAATTATTCAAATTAATTATAGAAAAAAAATAGATCAAAATTTACAGCAAAAACTTTGTACTAAAGCATGCTATATTATAAGTTCACTGTGTAGATCTACTTATGTGGAGTCCAACAAAATTGAATTTTCCATTTTATGATTTTTCTATGATTTACTATGTTTTTTCAAAGATTCAGACGAAATAAATAAAAAAGGAAAAAGACAAAACAACTGTTACTGTAGCAAACTGCTGTTACTGTAGCAAAACCACCGCCCAAAACCGTTCGAGGGGGTGATTTGGCCGGTTTTGCAAAGTTCAGGGGGTAAATTAGACCGTTTCATAGTTTAGGGGGTAAAGTAGACATCTCCCAATAGTTGGGGGGGTCAATTAGACTTTTTCCAATAAAAAATATTACGATCGGAGACCGAACAATCCGTTCATTATCACATGCAAATTTACCGTTCACATGTCAGGATGGAATTATTTACTTAATAGTTTTTTACTATTAGTAATAAAAAATAATTATTACTACAGGCCTTGCCTAAATAAAAACCGTGCAAATCCTATGTGTTTACTGTTATGGAAAAGTTTCTGCACAAAAATTACTGCACCATTTGATTTTATAGATGCAATTTCTCCAAGTAATTAAACGTGCACCTGAGCAATCGAATCAATGCGGATATTGCTCAACTCTTTAAATACCTGCCATCACGTCTTGTCTTAGGCCAGGCATATCGCCGGCATTGCTATCCAGCAACGAATATTCTTTTAAAATAGGCCAACATTTTTTTCATTACTACCGTCTGCATGCGACAGTTGTTGCAAAATATAAAAGGTTCAATTGAATCCGCATGCATGCAACAACTAACACTTTATTGATCCCGCACTCGTCTCCCATTAAATGACTCAGCGTACTTATTTGGAGTAATAAACGTTTGACTTTGTTTACTCAGTTATTACTCAGGCTGCCTCGCCGGAATATGCTATCTCCGGCCGCCGGTGCTATGAATAATATTCATAGTGCAGGAATATATATATACGGCACTAGGAAACTATTCATATTAATAGGTGATATTAATTAATTCATAGTCTTTTTAAATATATTTGCATCGATTATTTATGAATGATATGTATACCTAACATTAAAGAATGAACGGTTTCTTTTATCTTACTTTATCTTCTATGAAAAGAATACGGCACTCTTATCAATTTATATAGTCTTAGATTATTTATGACTAGGTAAGACAAAAAAAAATTAATATGTTTTCAAGAATTTAAGTTAATATACATGTTGTGTCCATTTTGGAAGCCTCAAGCTTAGCACTTAATTTTACATGATAATTGTGTTGACATTATCATTTTTAGCCCTTCTTCACTCTTTCTCATTACCTGCACACACACACACACACATATATATATATATATATATATAGAGAGAGAGAGAGAGATTCCAGATGCTTTTTGTTATTTTTTACAAGATTTTAGGAGTGTAATAAAATTATGGAAAATTTTATGTAGACTCTCTATGATGTAGACACTCCAGTTACTTGTTATTAGATGTATTAAGTTAGTAGGAGTTGGTCGATACCGTTGCTGTATGGTTACCTTGATCTACACTTATATCCAGATGATATCCCACTAATATGTGTAAGTCGATCTCTTATACTTAGTAATGCCTAAACCATAAACTGTAAACCCTAAACCCTAAACCCTAAACCCTAAACTGTAAACCTTAAACCCTAAATATTTTTGCAGAAATGGCCGACCTGAGAGAAGACGAAGAAATATTGTTGAACATGATCCGCAGTAGCGCTGAAGAAGGTCGTTATGACGATCGTGAAGGCGATGAGAACCTTGAGGGCATCGATGACGGTTCTCAGTACTTGGTCGACCTGAATGACCAAGACAATGTTGGCGAGGTCTGTAATATATGCATCCTCCTATGTTTATATACATGAAATTCAAAAAAAATTCCTTTATTAATTGTCTTGTTTCTACCTACATAGCCCTCTGTCTCAACAACAATCACGGGGACTAGCAGAAAAGTACGGGGCCTGAAGAAGCCGATGGAGGGCCGATTGGTTATCACGGATTTTGACGAGGGAACATGCCAGGCACGTGGACCCCATGCAAGGGCCTTTGTCAACCACTTAGGGTACCTTGCCCGGGATAGGATCCCGATCAATGTCCGTGAATGGAAGAAAAATAAGCAACGCCTGGAAATCAGTTATTTCTCCGACCATGACAAGGAACTAGTTTGGGGTGATGTGTTACAACATTTCACGCTAGACATAAACGATGAATAGTTGAAGGAAAGAGTTCGGGATTGGTCTATGAAGAAGATGGCCACACAATTCCAGTGCTATAAGAAGAATCTATATAACAACTATATCAAGAAGAACAAGACTCTGGATTTCAACTGTAAGCACTTAGTCAAGCTGCGGCCGTTTTGGGACGAGTTTGTACAGTTTAAGACATCAGAAGAGGGTCAGCAACGGGCGAGAAGGAACCAAGAGAATGCCCGACACAAGACCTACACCATACGATGGGATCAGGTGGCTACCCTACTGCCATTCCTAAGTGGAAAAAAGTCGAGCTAGAGCTAATTGACAGGGGGTTGGTGCCAGAATCCCTCGACTGGCCTGAGCGCGCCAAGCACTGTTTTTTCACTCACGGAGGCCGCCTGGACCTAGAGACCGGAAAGGTCGTGTATGGGGAATGCATCCAAGCTGTAGCAGAAAGATTTCATCAAGCCCGCTCCGTCGCTCAAAGTGGAGAGTGGCAGCCGAACGGAGATAAAGATGAGCTGACATACGCCCTGGGGAACCCTGAGCATGGTGGACGGACGAGAGGCTATGGCTCCGTGTCGTGGGAGCATGCCTTCCCTCAGGACAGAGAAACTTATAGAAGCCGCCAGAGAAAGAAGGAAGAGGACAGGGAACGGCTATGCCAGTTGGAGGAGGCTGTTATGAATACTAGTGAAGTGGCTCATAAGGCACTAGAGCGGGAGAAAGCGCTTAAGGCCACTATAAATGAGCAAATCAGAAAGGCCGTGGAGGAAGTTGTAAGTTCCCGCCTCCAGAGCTTGTCACAGCCGGCCGCCAACATCAGCCCCGGCTCAGCTCAGTTGAAAAGCAGTTGTGCTTCTACGGAGGTGCCTGTGAGGCAAAATGATGACGCAGGGATGCGCTTCCCGGTGGATGATGTCACCGCTCTGTTGACGTCCTGCGAGCTGCATATTCCGGAGGGGAATGCCACAGTCAAGGTGGCTACCGGTGTTATATCTCCTATCGACCCCACCAAGACACCAAGGATCCACTCGGTCGCAATACCACCCGGATATGCTAGTGTCTCAGTGGATAGAGTGGTCAAAGGCCATGAAAATGTGGCTCTGGATATCGAAGGTGGTGATGGGGAGAAGACCCTAGGTGAAGCGGAGAAGACATTCATATGTTGGAAGAAACGGTACATCATTATTCCTGGGGCACCGCCACCACAACTGAACCCTAGGTGTGGATGATTGTGAACGCAATTGCTTTTCAATAATTATGTACTGTATCTAATTACGGTTCACTCATGTATATACCTTGTTCATTTTTTTCCAAATCCAGGACCTCCCCAAGTTCGTCTATCCATTCACCACATGACCACAGTGTCGTGGGACACGACGACGATGACGATTTCATACAAGACAAGGCTGCATCCCCACCGCTGGCCGTATCTCCTCCATGACATACTCCAACGCCGCCAGCGGCCCAATCTCTTTCACAACAGCAAGCTCCAACCGCACCGCCGCCGCCTCCGCCAATGCCGACAACGGCCGCCTCATTGGCACCGGCTGGTCCATCGAGGTACAAGAGGCCCACTGGCTCACAGAGATCGGTCCCACCACCTCCGCCGAAGAAACAAATTGTGGTCACGAAGATCCTGAAGATGACCAAGCTTTCATACGAGAAGACTGATGAAGAACTTAATGCTTCAGTCAAGGCAGAAGTGAAAGCGTTCTTCGAAAAGACCAAAGCTGACGCACGAGCAAAGCAAGAGAAGCCATACCTAATGTATCCTCATATAAAGCTACATCAAGTGGTGCAGGCTATGCAAGACGAGAAGCGTGCCGCTAGTAAAAAACCAGCGCCGCCACTATCAGACTATGAGCGTACTTCATAAAGGAAATCAAGGAGGACAAAAGGAAACAGAAGGCGGTCGGGAAAGATGTTGCACAGCTCAGCCAACAAGTGCAACAATCAGTGCCGCCACTAGTGGTTGAGAATCAATATAGTTCCAATATGAACTTGATGCAAATGTCGGTACCTGATGATGTGGACTTGATGAACTCGCCAAGTGGATGAATGTGACTGGGCTTTTCTTAGAACAACTTCTCGGTCGGGAGGAACTGACAACTGTTAAAGAGGCCGAAGTTGTTGATGAATCGCGGAGGAAGTACGTATATGGCAGAAGTCTATGCGACCCCGCAAAGGTAAAAAATCTTGGTACACAAATGTACAAGCTGCACGAGTACTACTTGAGATTCTGTGCACAACATCAAAGTGAACAATATCTGGGCGTCCAAGTCAAAGACCGTCACTACTTCCGTGGAGATGACGTCATCTAGGTACAGTTTAGTGAAATACACCAGCTTCTCTATATGGATGCTCTTGACAAATCTCTCATAAGCTGCTACTGTCTGTAAGTGATTCTTCCTTTTAATCAATAATCCCACTCTAGCATATGTACGTATTCGTAATAACTATGCTCACGATGTGCAGACACATGATGAGAGAACTCAGATTGAAACAAGATGATGGAATTGGTTTTATCGATCCATATGTCGTGTACAAGGACACAAAGACTAAAGATCCATTCAATATGAAGATCAAGGAAATGGAGAAAAACCTCCAGAGGTTCTTTTATAACCAAAGACATAAGGAGTTGATACTCTTCCCTTACAATATGGGGTAAAGTGTTGTGTTATATCATGTCTTAGTCAATCCAACATATATATATAAGTTGACTCTATAAACAAATGCAGGGATCACTGGATACTCATTGAGATTAAGATCAAGGAACAAACTATAAATGTGTAGGACTCAATGAGAAAAGAGCTGGCAATGTACCAAGACATGATAGACATGATCCAGAGGTAAGTTCTATCATTCATTAATTATCGTTGCCTGCTCCTTTAATTTACTATGCTATACCTAATCAACGACCGACTTATTGGGCAGGGCTTGGGCTTGGCTACAACAAAGATATCGTACGGATCTAAAAGTACCACTCCCCCTCCTATTCTACATAAGTGTGTGTCCAGACAACCGTACGGAACCAATTTATGTGGATACTACGTTTGCGAGTACATGCGGTGTAGCAAATTTACACCTACTAAAGAGATGCTAAAAGTAAGTAGCATGTGTATACATTAAATTCATATCCTATTTATTTGTTGAAACTAAATAAATTTTATGTATATTAATATCTTTTCCTTTAATTAATGCAAATGGAAGGAGTGAGAATTGAAAGAACAAGTGTTCAAGCACACAATACTCGTCGCAATCCAGGAGACGATCGCAGGTTTCATCAACGATCATGTCATCCCGGAAGATGGCGAGTTCCACCACAACCCTAGGTTGAATTTGAAGAGTCCAAACAAGAACGAACACTTGTATGAGCTTTGAGTGGCGGGCAAACATTTGTGTAACTCATTAACCGGTGGCCGAACACTTGATTACTTATATATTATTGTAAATGTAATGTGTATGTATGTATATGTATAGCTCTATAATATATATATATATATATATATATATATATATATATATATATATATATATATATATATATATAGTTTCATACTTTATTTGTGTGCAATAATAATGCTCTCGTATAGGTGCAACGTATACGGATAATAGCAACGAAGAATAAATTGAAAAACAATATAACTGAAAACCCAAATCAATAGTGAATTGGAAAGAAAAAGGAAAAGAAAAAAGAACCTTTAGTCCCGGTTGGTAATACCAACCGGGACTAAAAGGTGCTGCACCACGTCGATGCCTGGCAGCACCTTTAGTCCCGGTTGGTATTACCAACTAGGACTAAAGGTCTCCCTTTAGTCCCAGGCCTGAGAACCGGGACTAAAGGTGGGACATTTAGTCCCAAAACCTTAGTCCCGACTCGTAGCCCGGGACTAGAGGTCTTTTTGGACCGGGACTAAAGCCCCGTTGTGTAACTACTGTGTTCGGCTGCAAATTTCACTGCCTAATGTTATCACTACAAGAGAAACCCCTCTTTTGCAATGGATAGGTGGCAACGCTTAATTTATTAGTTGCAAGAAATAAGATGGCAACGCTTATTAAAGCTTTGGAAGCATATATCCGTGCCCTTGTGAGTGGCTGCATATCCATGCACTTGTACACAGGCTGCGTATCCGTGCACTTGGACACAGGTGCTGTCAGGTTGCTGCTCTTTAATTTAATTCATAAGCGGCAAAAATAGTCACCACAGGTTTCGAACCTGCGACCTCTTCGAGGAAGTCTAAGCCATTACACCCCGTAACCAACCAGGCCATTACCCATTTGTGTATTATTGCCTCACTAAATTTTACTTGTAATAAATAACCCCTCGCTCCTATTATCCTGTACGCACCCTAATCACGGCCGCCGCCGCTCTGCGTGGTGGTACCACGTCCGCGCCCCAAATCCCCTACCTGTCCGTGCCGCATCGCTCCATCCTGTTCCGTGGCCAGCACAGCACCTATTGTCTGCCCGCCGGCGTCGCGACCAACCTCCCCCACCAAATCCTCCTCCATGAGAGCAGCTTAGGGCCGGCCGGGCAGGGCAGCTGCAGCGAGCTGTGCGGCGTGGGCTTGGGGCAGCTGTGGCGAGCAGCGCAGTAGTTCTTCGTAGCTCCGTGCACGTGCAGCTGGACGACACCACACCAGCAGCAGCGGTGGACACGGCCATTGGCGAGACAGCGACTGCGAGCGCCCATCAGCAGGCCATTAGGTATGCCTTGAAGTCTCCAATTGATTAAGCCAATCAACCTGCACCCTCTTTGTCATTGAGATCGTGCAATTTGACCCTGAATCATCGTTGCTGAGTACCCCATTCAGTTAATTAAATCGAAATCAACATGCTTGCCCGCACTGACTTGACTATTGTGTCCTGCTAGCTCTTTACTGAAGCAGTGGTGTTAAAATTCAGTCACAGCATACCACAGTGTTTGTAATGCTCAAGTTGCTATATACGATTTTTAGCATTGAAAGCAATAGAATATCTGGCTCGGATGTATCTGAACCATAGTATGTAGTGATGTATTTTTTTTATTTAGTACATCTGTGATTTGCTAAACTGGTGTTGAAACTAAAAGAGCTGGAGCAGTCACTGAAAATGAAATTTGCTACACCAGGTAGACTCATTTTCTGAAACTGAAATATGTATGATTTGGTAGGCTCTATTTTCTGTTCTGGCTGGAGTAGTCTCATAATTACCTGACTGAAACTGAAATAGCAATCTTCCTCCCTAGAAGCTAGGAATCTTCTTTCCTTTTGGTTAACCTTTTACAATTTGTTGGTTTATAATTTTCTGATCTTTATTGCCTTAGGCAAAATAGTTGTGATAATGTAACTTAAAGGGATCCAAATTATATGATGATAAATAAATATGAACTTACAGATGCTATGTATTTACACAGCAAGAGCTTTTTATGCTTTCACAATGGATTTAAAAATCATCAAGCTTCTTTTGGGCTATCCTAAAGATTCTACTCGGTACATAGCTGGTGTAGAAGGATTTGTTGAATTTGCATTTAAAAATAAGCCCGAAGATACCAAGATTTATTGTCCATGTCATACATGCGTGCATACTAGTCTCCTATCCAGGGATGAAATATATGAACATTTGGTCTGCAATGGTATACTTGAGAATTATGAAGAATGGGATTTTCATAGTGACCCTTCAGTGCATGAAGGATGGGATTTTCATAGTGACCCTTCAGTGCAGCACACTGTTGATCAACAACCACAAGCTCAGAATGAAGAAACGCATGGTAACATGAGTCAGCTGCTTCATGATGCATTTTATAACATGTATGATGACATACCTATGACAGATGCCGCAAATCTTCCGAATCCTCCTGTCAGCGGGCCAAATTTAGAAGCAGAAGAGTTCTATAAATTGGTTGAAGATTCAAAAAAGCCTTTATGGACAGGATGTGAATTAACAGTGCTAACTTTGCTTGTGCTTTTGTTCAATGTAAAATCCATGAACAAATGGTCAGATAAATCATTAGGAGATCTACTTGGTATTTTGCAGAAGGCTATTCCAAATGGAAAGGAACTTCCCAAAAATTTTTATGAGGCTAAGAAAATTATTTCGAAATTTGGCCTGGGCTATGAAAATATTCATGCGTGTCCAAATGATTGTGAACTATTTTGGAAAGACAAGGAAAATGATGATTTTTGCTCAAAGTGTAAGGCTTCTAGGTGGAAAGGTATGGAACCTGAAACCAAACTAACAAAGAAGCAAAGAAGGAAAGCAACGCCTTGTAAAGTATTAAGATACTTTCCTGTTAAAGACAGGATAAAAAGACTGTTTATGTGCAAAGAAACAGCACCTCTCCTAAGATGGCATGATGAAGAGCGCATAAAGGATGGTGTGCTACGACATCCAGCTGACTCCCGAGCATGGACAGACTTTGATGAAAAGTTTCCACAAATTAAGTCAGATCCACGGAATATTCGATTTGGCTTAGCTACTGATGGGTTTAATCCATATGGGATGTTGAGTTCTAGACATAGTTGTTGGCCAGTTGTCTTGGTAATATATAACTTACCTCCATGGTTTTGCATGAAAGAGCATTATCTAATGTTGTCTTTAATAATTCCTGGTTCTAAAGGTCCTGGGGACAAAATTCATGTGTACCTTAAACCACTTTTGGAGGACCTAAAAGATTTATTTCAAAGTGGTATGTCAACATATGATGCATCAAGAAACGAAACTTTTGATTTGAGAGCAGCAGTGCTAATGACCATTAGTGACCTACCAGGCTTGGGAATGCTTGCTTGTCATATGGTTCATGGAAATTTTGCATGTCTACCTTGTGGTGAAAATGTATGGTCCAAACGTCTGAAGCATGGTCGTAAATCAATTTTATGGGTCATCGTCGATTTCTTCCTCTTGACCATCCTTTTCGTTTGGATGCCAATTCATTTGATGGAACAGTGGAGCTTGGAACAGAGCCACAAACTTATTATGACTGTCCAATTTTGTCTGAAATCACTGCATTAGGTATTTCAAGAACTCAAAAACTTATAAGGCATTAAGTAGTCTTTTCACATTGCCTTACTGGGATGATAATATTCTTCGATACAATCTTGATGTGATGCATATAGAGAAGAATGTGTTTGAAAATTGTTATGGTACACTATCTGGTTTAGATGGAAAGTCAAAAGATAATTTACAAGCTCGTAAAGACCTTCAAGAGATGAACATTAGGGAGGACCTCCACCCACAAGAAAAACCTTCGGGCAAGTTCTACTTGCCACCTGCAAGGTTTGCTATGTCTAAAAGTGAGAGACAAATATTTTGTGAAGTGCTTCGAGACATAAAAGTTCCTGATGGCTACTCTGGAAACATATCAAAATCTGTAAATTGTGCTGAAGGAAAACTTATTGGTCTCAAAACACATGATTGTCATGTTCTACTACAACAGCTCATGCCTATTGCTCTAAGGGGCATTATTCCAGATGATATCACAGCTGTAATGTTTGAGTTGTCTGCTTACTTTCGAGGAATATGTTCGAAAGTGCTTTGTCTTGATGACCTTGACCATTTGGAACAGTCAATTAAAGTTACACTATGCAAAATGGAGATGATATTTCCTCCTGGATTTTTTACAGTTATGGTTCACTTAGTAGTACATTTGGCAACTGAATGTAAGATGGGTGGACCAGTTTGTTATCGATGGATGTACTTCATTGAAAGGTACTAATTCTAATTAATACAACTTCTTTGTTTGGATCATTTATTATATATAACCTACTAAATTGATGCTTTTCCATATGTTGCAGGTACCTATGTAAACTGAAGTCATATGTTCGCAATAAAGCTCATCCAGAGGCTTCAATGGCAAATTCATTTTTGGCAGATGAGTGTATGGTGTTTTGTTCTAGGTACCTAGAAGGTTTCTCCACAAAGCATAACAAACCATCAAGGAATGATGAGAACCAGGACCATCTTGAGTCTAACTTATATGGACATGATTCCTCTTTGTTTCCTCCTATAGGGAAACCATTGGGAAGACCATCCAGTTTTATTTTAACTGATCTAGAGAAACTGCAAGCACATAGATATGTACTATACAATTGTGAAGCTGTCATTCCGTACTTGAAGTAAGTGTTACTGACACCTATCAACATATTACATATGTTCCTTTAAAACTGAATCCATGTTAATTTCCATTTTAGAGAGCATGCCGGTGATCTCAAAAGAAGAAATCGTCAACGTCGTTTATCTTTGAAACAAATTGAGAATATACAGAATAAAGAGTTTCCTGACTGGTTCAGACAACATGTAGGTATCATGGTTTGTTTTTTATTCAAAAGAATATGATAAATTGACTTGAGTATATTTTGTGATGCTACAGATCATGCAGTTGGAGCAAAAAAATGGTAGCGATAGCATCGATGAGGACATTATGTAACACCCTAAAATTTGAAGAAAAGAAAAATAGGGAAAATATGGTTTTTATATTTATTTTGGTGAAGCATGCAAATTTAGAATAAGAATAATTTTTTTTATAAATTTAAAATCAAATATAAGGGTAGAAACATGATTGGGCATTCATGCTGCTGCATTTGGAGTTTTGTGTTGAGTGGTTTGAATCAAATTCAAATTTGATTTGAAAATCATTTGAAAAATGGATTTGAAAATTCTGAAAAGAAAAAGAAAAAGAAAAAGAATTCTATTTTTTTTCCCGGGCCGCTTCTTCATCCACAGCTGCAGCCGGCCCGTGTTCTCCGCGCGGCCCATCTCCTCTCCCGCGCCGCCTTCTTCTCCTCTTGGGCTGAGCCGAGCCCAGCAAGCTGGCCCGTCTCGCGTGCGGCCGTTTCCCCCGCTCTGTGTCGCCGACAGGTGGGACCCGTTTGTCAGCGTCACCGTCCACCTTCCTTTCTTTTTCCTCTGGCTTTCCAACCGCGAGCTCACTTTCCCTCCTCTTCCGATTCGATCGGGCGGCTCGATCTCCTTCTCTTTCCATAGTTAGCGACGTCCCCGAGCTATAAAACGGAGCCCCCGCACCCTTCCGCCCTCATTCCAACCCTCTGGGGCAGCCGTAGCCGTCTAGCGCCACCACCGCAAGCACCACCGCCTCCACCGTCCGCCATCCCGAGCACGCCGCCGTCCTCGTCCATCTCTTGCCTTCGCTATTGTCCGGGGTGAGTTCGCCGTGCTCCAAGCTTTCTCCCGATGCTCTCCTTTCGTCGAATGGTGCCCGGAGCCGAGTTCTGGCGTTTCCCGGCCATGGCGCCGCCGCGGGGAGTCGCCGGCGGTTGAAGTCCGGCCGGAGCGCCGCCCGTTCTCTCCACTGTCAGATCTGGACCGTCGGATCTAGATCGGATGGTCAAGATTAGAACGTACCGGTTCGGCTGACAGTTTTGCTAAAGAGCCCCTGCGATTCTGTCTTTTTGAACCCGCGATCCAAAGCGTATTCTGGAAAATACGTTTTTAATAAATGAAAACGTAATTCGTTTCGGAAAAAGAAAAATACGCTTTCACATATTTACAGTTTTGCCACTGAGATTGTTTTAGCCGTAGAATCTTCGTTTTAACTCCGATTTGATCCATTCAAATTGCGTTAGATTCATATTTGCGAGCTCTATCTAATGGTGTAACTGCACAGTAGGTTTAGATTAATTTATTTTCGAGTTTTAATTAAAGTATTTATTTTTCTATAGGAAATCTTCGGAAATTCATAACTTTGTCGTTTTAGATCCGTTTTTCGTGATCTTCGCGTCTGTGTGATCCTAGCGAGTTGTAGATTCGTTTTAAAGACTTTTTATTTTATTTTCTTACTGTTGGTGTATTGTTCTAATTATAGCCTTGTTTGTCTATGCATGATTGCCTCTGGATGTGTGTTGTTGATAATGGTTGATCGAGTATAGACGGTGAGCAATTCGTTGGAGATCAAGAGCCTTATTACGAGCAAGATCTTCAGGACCAGCTTGAGCAAGGCAAGTATAGCATGGGATTATCCTTGTTGTCCTATCCACCTTATACAATTAATGTCATTATGCATTTATTCCTTGTTAAGGATGACTTAGTGATTGATCCTATACCTTGGTACCCATTATGATGCATTGATTAGTATGGCTAGTGCTTAAACATGGACTATGATCATGTAAATTGATTAGAGGAATATGCAATAAACATTAAAATATGATTTTGATTCTTGTATAAAGGGGATTAGAGCATGTGTGTTGCTTTTGATGCTCTAATTGCTCTCCATAAGGACTCATCTATAAGCGACAATCCGGGACTTACAGTACAACTGTGAGGGCTATATAGCTCTGGCTTTAGTCATATAGAAGGACCTTTTCTAGCTTGTTAGAGGTAACCTTTTTGGCGTAAGAATGGCTTGACGAATCGGGTATAGTGCGGCCTCTGTCCTTATGTGTATAGGCTGCGGGTCAATGTGCCATTTGGAAGGGGGGCTCTACATCTGTTTGCCGAGTGAATCTAATGGCCCTAACTTGTTAGACGAACCTTCGAAAGACTTCATAGTGTTTACCCTGCCTGCTCACCTTGGTAGTGTTTTGGGAGTAATTAACCCGGGCATTTGGGTAACACGACTCACAGTGAAAGTGTACAACCTCTGCAGAGTGTAGAACTGTTATAACAGCCGTGCTCACGGTCACGAGTGGCCTTGGACCCTTATGGAATAGTTGAATAATTGTTTATGTTTATGTTTTTGCTATTCATTAATCATTTCACATGGATCATATGTTTATTGTTTACATTGAGACCTATTGATGCTATTGATATGCTAAAATCATGTTAACTAAAAGCTACATGCTGATAAACCCATGATTATGCCTATTTGAGCCTCATGAACCCCATGTTACACTTGTTGAGTACGAGATGTACTTACGCTTGTTTATTCTTCTTATTTGGATAAAAATCCCGGATGGGTAACAGATGGAGGTAATAGCGACTACTACGCCTACTTCCCTGAGGATTACTAGTCTTGCTGTCAACCAGTCAATGTACCTGTGACTGGAGCTACCACGAGAGAGACTTTTATTTATACTTCCGCTACATTTGTGTTAAGACTATGTGTTTAAATATCGTGATGTAATAACATTTGCCATGATACTTCTGTTATAATTTGTGAACTTATGTGTGATTGATCTCTGGGCGCACATAAGGGTAAGCATTCCATTTGGTCGATAAATGGGTGTGACAAATTGGTATCAGAGCTCTTGTTGACTGTAGGACGCAAGCCTAGCTAGCAATGGTCGAAGTAGTGTCATCTTTACACTATTTTTATGCTCACTATCTTGCTCTTGTTATTTGATAAATTTTTATGCTTTTTATGTCTCATTCTATTACGAAATTTTGCCTCTATTCTAACTTCATCTAAAAAAAAATTCTGTAGATGACTCGTGACCGTAAGACTGCCCGCATCAGCTTTGGAGGATACTACCCACCTCGTGCCCTGCTTGCAACTGAAGAGCCACAAGAGCTAGAACCTCAGGAACAAGAGAAGACCCCTGTAGCACCAGTCCAAGCACCAGCACCTCCCCAGGAAGAGATTGAGCCTGAAGAAGATCCAGAAATCGTTGAGGTTGAAGATGGTGAGGAGGAAGATAATGGAGGAGAACAGCCCCTGTCTCCACCACATGAAGCTCCTGAAGATGTGCCACCTCCTCCAATGGGGTGGACTGTGAGGATCTACCACAGGAATGGAGGGGATGCTGTCTCTCATATTCGCCTAGTGGGGATGCTCACTGCTTACTTCGCGGATTGGCATCCAGCTGTGGAGTACGTCTGCTGGGAGTACACTCATCCACTAGAGAGCACGTACTGAAAGGCAAGGGCAAGCATCTTTGCACACAAGCAAGACAAGGGGGCATATCAGCTGGACAGGATGTTCTCTCATGTGGGACATCGAGCCATCATAGAGGATAGCATTGAAGATGCTGCTTTTGAAGCATGTATGGGTCTTCGCTATCTTCGCTTTAACCTCATGAAGCATGACATCCATCGCTTCCTTCCTCGTGCACACCCCGAGCTTGGTTGGGCTATGACAGATCCAGTGCAGCTAGAGCCACTACCTCGGGTGATGGTGAACTTTGTCTATGACATGATGGACAGGAAGCTGCAACTAGAATAGATGGTGAGGACACAAGGGAAGACTATCAAGAGATGCCAAGCAACCATTGATGAGCTCCGAGCAAACCAAGGCTTGCCCAAGATCTACGAGAAGTTAGAGCATGAGCCACTTCCTTAGGAAGTAGGAGTCCTTTTATGTAATAAGAACGTTCTTAGTAACGTCAGTTGAGTCAGTCGAGTCTGTCGTGTGGTTTGAACCTTGGTGTGCTAGTTGCTTTATTATTATGCTTATGTGTGAGTTGGATCTTTGTTTGAGTGTCTGGACTTGTAGGCATGTCTACAAGTTCCATTATTAAGAATAATAAGTTTATTAGTCAAAGAATAATAGTTGGGTTTGATAGTATCTCGTTTCTGTCCTTGCTGTTTTCTGGAGCAGTCTCTGATGTTTCTGTTATAGTTTAAAAACGGTTCGTGCAACATTTATGAAATTTTTATGTGAGAAACTAGACTCAAGCATCTTTCAAATGCCACTGGAATCACCTTTTTATCTAATCTGGTTCGAGAGATATAATTTTCACAAGTTAAAGTTTCTGCACAGTCTGGAATCTGGAACAGTTTCTGTTACGCCTTATTTTTTATAGACTTAACGACAGAATCTGGTCTTGAGGTCTGAATAGAAATTGTGGATAATTTCATAAGCTTTCCAACCATATAAAGCACGCCTCTTTTGGATTTCTGTAGCCCGAGATATGATTGAAATACTGAACTGTCAATATTGCTACTCGTCCAGAAAACTTTCAGATCTCATCCTTAATCTTATAAGTGGTTGATAACCTGGATTTCTTAAAGTTTGCATGTTTATGGGTGGCAGATGGCCGGAAGAGGAAGAGGCAGAGGTCGTGGCAACATTCCCCCAAACCCACCACCACCACCGCCACCAACTATCGAGCAGTTGTTGGCAGTACAGACGCAGTTGATGCAACAACTGGTGCAGAATCAGCAGAATCAGCCAGTTGCTGGAGTTCAACCACGTGACAAGCGTGGTGAATTTTTGAAGGGACGTCCCCCAGTGTTCACACATGCTGCTGATCCTTTGGAGGCCGATGATTGGCTTCGTGTTGTGGAGAAGCAACTCACCATTGCACAATGTGATGACCGACAGAAGGTGTTGTTCGCTTCTGGGCAACTTCAGGGAGAAGCTCAAGATTGGTGGGAGTCATATGAGTATGGCCGTCCTGCTAATGCTCCTGCAGTCACCTGGCAGCAGTTTAGAGAGAACTTCAGGGCTTACCATATACCTGAAGGGATGATAGAATTGAAGGCGGAAGAATTCAGGAACCTGACCCAAGGGTCAATGTCTGTAGCTGAGTACCGTGACAAGTTTGCTCAATTGTCACGATATGCTCCACATGAGGTGGCCAATGACAATGATAAGCAGCGCCGCTTCTTGAAGGGATTATATGATGGACTACAGTTGCAGTTGATGTCCAATACCTATCCCAACTTCCAGACGCTTGTGAACCGCGCTATTGTGGTGGATAACAAGCGCAAAGAAATGGATGCTAAGAGGAAGAGGTTACAGGGACAAGCCTCCAATAGCAACACCCGTCCACGCACTGGCTTCCAACAGAATACTCAGCAGAGACCTCCTACTGGACAGTGGAACCGTGGTCAGACCCCATTTCGTGGACAGTTCCCTCAACGTCCCCCATTTCAGCCACAGAGTAGCAACCAATGTCCACCACAGCAGAATGGGAATCAAGTGCAGCGCCAGGGTCCTTCCAACAACACTCCTACAAAGACCAGTGCTCCCAACACTCCCAACAGGTGTTTCCGTTGTGGAAAAGAAGGTCACCTGTCTTACAACTGCCCAGAGAAGCCTAACCAGCAGACTCCCCAGAGACAGAGCAGCCACTAGAAGTCCGCACTTAACTCGGGAAGGGTGAATCACTTGTCCCAGGAAACTACAGTGGAGGAGCCAGAAGTTATGCTTGGTACGTTCGATGTCCACTCTACTCCCGCCACTGTTCTTTTTGATTCTGGAGCATCACATTCTTTCATATCACAATCATTTGTTAGAATACATAGAATCCATTTGTGTGCCATGAAGAACCCTATCTTAGTAAACTCACCTGGTGGAAGCATGCCAGCATCTTATCGCTGTCCTCCCATTAGTCTCAACTTAAGGGGGGTAGAGTTTACAGTTAGTCCTATAGTTTTGAGGACAGCCGGGATTGATCTTATACTGGGAATGGATTGGATGATGCAACAACAAGCAGAGATTCAGTGTAAGGATAAATCAGTTGTGCTGACTACACCAAAGGGGGATAGGATCAGGGTTGAAGTTAAAGTGCAAAAACAAGCGACCGCTACAGTGAACCAGCTCAATGATGGTGCCAATCAGGAGGATCCAGTTGTGGAGGAGTTCCCAGATGTGTTTCCGGAGGATTTGCCAGGTATGCCACCAGACCGTGACATTGAATTTATTATTGAATTATTACCTGGAACTGCACCTATAGCTAAACGTCCATATAGAATGGGAGTAAATGAACTAGAAGAACTTAAGAAACAAATTAAGGAGTTACAGGATAAGGGTTTTATTCGTCCTAGTTCGTCACCATGGGGTGCACCAGTGATTTTTGTGGATAAGAAAGATGGAACTCAGAGGATGTGTGTAGATTATCGGTCTCTTAATGAGGTTACTATTAAGAACAAGTACCCATTGCCTAGAATTGATGACCTGTTTGATCAGTTGAGAGGAGCTTGTGTATTTTCCAAGATTGACCTTCGCTCTGGATATCATCAATTGAAGATTCGTGCCAGGGATATACCCAAGACAGCATTTACTACACGTTATGGGTTATATGAGTATACAGTGATGTCATTTGGTTTGACTAATGCTCCTGCATACTTCATGTATTTAATGAATAAGGTGTTCATGGAATATCTAGACAAGTTTGTAGTGGTATTCATTGATGATATACTAGTGTTTTCCAAGACGGAGGAAGAACATGCTGAACATTTGAGGTTGGTCTTGCAGAAGCTCAGAGAACACCAACTATATGCAAAAAGGAGTAAATGTGAGTTTTGGCTTAAGGAAGTTTCTTTTCTGGGTCACATCGTTTCAAATGGAGGAATATCAGTAGATCCTGGCAAGGTGAAAGATGTATTGAACTAGAAACCACCTATCAATGCAAGTGAGATCCGTAGCTTTTTAGGATTGGCTGGTTATTATAGAAGATTTATAGAGGGATTTTCCAAGCTTGCAAAACCAATGACTGCATTGTTGGAGAAGAATGCCAAGTTTGTGTGGTCCGAGAAGTGTCAGGCTAATTTTGAGGAATTAAAGAAAAGATTGACTACTGCACCTGTCTTAGTTTTGCCAGACCTGAACAAACCTTTCTCTATCTATTGTGATGCATCTCGATTGGGATTGGGATGTGTTCTGATGCAAGAAGGTAGAGTTGTGGCATATGCATCGAGGCAGTTAAGGAAGCATGAGCTAAATTACCCTACTCATGATTTGGAATTAGCTGCAGTGGTACATGCATTAAAGATATGGAGACATTATTTGATTGGACACAAGAGTGATATATACACTGATCACAAGAGTCTCAAGTATATCTTCACTCAAACAGATCTGAACTTGAGGCAGCGTAGATGGTTGGAGTTGATAAAAGACTATGATCTAGAAGTGCACTATCATCCTGGAAAGGCCAATGTTGTTGCTGATGCTCTTAGTAGGAAGAGTTATGCAAATGAAATACAAGTAATGCCTATGCCTAAGGAATTGTGTGCTGAGTGTAAGCATCTGAACTTAGGATTTACTACTAATGCAGTGGAACTAGTATTGGAGCCTACTCTGGAGCAAGAAATCCGTAAAGGTCAGCAGAAGGATGAAAAGTTGAGAGAGATAGCTGAAAACATAGCGAAAGGAAAATCTCCAGGATTTCGTAAGGATGAGAATGGTACGCTATGGTTCGGGAAAAGGCTATGTGTGCCCGAAGATAGGGAAATACGAATGGCAATTCTGCGTGAAGCTCATGAGTCAGCTTATTCCATACATCCGGGGAGTACTAAGATGTATTTAGATTTGAAAGAGAAATATTGGTGGTATGGTTTAAAGAGAGACGTAGCTGAGTATGTTGCTTTGTGTGACACATGTCAAAGGGTGAAAGCGGAACATCAAAGACCTGCAGGATTGTTACAACCTATGCAGATACCCGAGTGGAAATGGGAAGAGGTCGGTATGGATTTTATAGTTGGGTTACCACGGACTCAACGAGGATATGATTCAATTTGGGTGATAGTGGATCGTCTGACTAAGGTTGCTCATTTTCTGCCTGTGAAGACTACATATAGCAGTGCGAAACTGGCAGAGTTGTATATGGAAAGAATAGTGAGTCTACATGGAGTTCCTAAGAAGATTGTGTCTGATCGAGGTACTCAGTTTACATCTCATTATTGGCAAAAGATACATGAATCATTGGGGACCAAACTAAAATTTAGTACAGCTTATCATCCTCAGACAGATGGTCAAACAGAGAGAATTAATCAGATATTGGAAGATATGTTGAGAGCTTGTGCTCTACAATATGGTACTAGCTGGGATAAGAGTTTACCATACGCAGAGTTCTCTTATAACAATAGTTATCAGAAGAGTCTTCAAATGGCACCGTTTGAGGCTCTGTATGGACGAAAGTGTAGGACCCCGTTGTTCTGGAATCAGACAGGGGAGAGTCAAGTGTTTGGACCTGATGTATTAAAGGATGCTGAAAAGAAAGTAAGAATGATTAGAGATAATCTAAAAATAGCCCAGTCTAGACAGAAAAGTTATGCTGATACCCGCAGAAGAGAGTTGACATTTGAGGTAGGAGATTATGTTTACTTGAAAGTGTCACCCATGAGAAGTGTGAAGAGATTTAACATGAAGGGTAAATTAGCACCAAGATATATTGGACCTTTCAAGATTATAGAGCGACGTGGTGAAGTGGCATATCAATTGGAATTACCAGAGAGTCTGGCAGGTGTACATGATGTGTTCCATGTGTCACAATTGAAGAAATGTTTACGAGTACCAGAAGAACAGATTCCGATAGAGGAACTCACTGTTAAGGAGGATCTTACATATGAGGAGTTTCCGGTTAAGATTTTGGAGACTGCAGACAGAGTCACAAGAAGTAGAACAATCAAAATGTGTAAAGTACAGTGGAATCGGTATACCGCAGAAGAGGCTACTTGGGAACGAGAAGAGGATCTGAGAAAAACCTACCCGCAACTGTTCGAGTAAGCATCGGTCGAATCTCGGGGCGAGATTCATTTTAAGGGGGGTAGAATTGTAACACCCTAAAATTTGAAGAGAAGAAAAATAGGGAAAATATGGTTTTTATATTTATTTTGGTGAAGCATGCAAATTTAGAATAAGAATAATTTTTTTTATAAATTTAAAATCAAATATAAGGGTAGAAACATGATTGGGCATTCATGCTGCTGCATTTGGAGTTTTGTGTTGAGTGGTTTGAATCAAATTCAAATTTGATTTGAAAATCATTTGAAAAATGGATTTGAAAATTTTGAAAAGAAAAAGAAAAAGAAAAAGAATTCTATTTTTTTCCCAGGCCGCTTCTTCATCCACAGCTGCAGCCGCCCGTGTTCTCCGCGCAGCCCATCTCCTCTCCCGCGCCGCCTTCTTCTCCTCTTGGGCTGAGCCGAGCCCAGCAAGCCGGCCCGTCTCGCGCGCGGCCGTTTCCCCCGCTCTGTGTCGCCGACAGGTGGGACCCGTTTGTCAGCGTCACCGTCCACCTTCCTTTCTTTTTCCTCTGGCTTTCCAACCGCGAGCTCACTTTCCCTCCTCTTCCGATTCGATCGGGCGGCTCGATCTCCTTCTCTTTCCATAGTTAGCGACGTCCCCGAGCTATAAAACGGAGCCCCCGCACCCTTCCGCCCTCATTCCAACCCTCTGGGGCAGCCGTAGCCGTCTAGCGCCGCCACCGCAAGCACCACCGCCTCCACCGTCCGCCATCCCGAGCACGCCGCCGTCCTCGTCCATCTCTTGCCTTCGCTATTGTCCGGGGTGAGTTCGCCGTGCTCCAAGCTTTCTCCCGATGCTCTCCTTTCGTCGAATGGTGCCCGGAGCCGAGTTCTGGCATTTCCCGGCCATGGCGCCGCCGTGGGGAGTCGCCGGCGGTTGAAGTCCGGCCGGAGCGCCGCCCGTTCTCTCCACTGTCAGATCTGGACCGTCGGATCTAGATCGGATGGTCAAGATTAGAACGTACCGGTTCGGCTGACAGTTTTGCTAAAGAGCCCCTGCGATTCTATCTTTTTGAACCTGCGATCCAAAGCGTATTATGGAAAATACGTTTTTAATAAATGAAAACGTAATTCGTTTCGGAAAAAGAAAAATACGCTTTCACATATTTACAGTTTTGCCACTGAGATTGTTTTAGCCGTAGAATCTTCGTTTTAACTCCGATTTGATCCATTCAAATTGCGTTAGATTCATATTTGCGAGCTCTATCTAATGGTGTAACTATACAGTAGGTTTAGATTAATTTATTTTCGAGTTTTAATTAAAGTATTTATTTTTCTATAGGAAATCTTCGGAAATTCATAACTTTGTCGTTTTAGATCCGTTTTTCGTGATCTTCGCGTCTGTGTGATCCTAGCGAGTTGTAGATTCGTTTTAAAGACTTTTTATTTTATTTTCTTACTGTTGGTGTATTGTTCTAATTATAGCCTTGTTTGTCTATGCATGATTGCCTCTGGATGTGTGTTGTTGATAATGGTTGATCGAGTATAGACGGTGAGCAATTCGTTGGAGATCAAGAGCCTTATTACGAGCAAGATCTTCAGGACCAGCTTGAGCAAGGCAAGTATAGCATGGGATTATCCTTGTTGTCCTATCCACCTTATACAATTAATGTCATTATGCATTTATTGCTTGTTAAGGATGACTTAGTGATTGATCCTATACCTTGGTACCCATTATGATGCATTGATTAGTATGGCTAGTGCTTAAACATGGACTATGATCATGTAAATTGATTAGAGGAATATGCAATAAACATTAAAATATGATTTTGATTCTTGTATAAAGGGGATTAGAGCATGTGTGTTGCTTTTGATGCTCTAATTGCTCTCCATAAGGACTCATCTATAAGCGACAATCCGGGACTTACAGTACAACTGTGAGGGCTATATGGCTCTGGCTTTAGTCATATAGAAGGACCTTTTCTAGCTTGTTAGAGGTAACCTTTTTGGCGTAAGAATGGCTTGACGAATCGGGTATAGTGCGGCCTCTGTCCTTATGTGTATAGGCTGCGGGTCAATGTGCCATTTGGAAGGGGGGCTCTACATCTGTTTGTCGAGTGAATCTAATGGCCCTAACTTGTTAGACGAACCTTCGAAAGACTTCATAGTGTTTACCCTGCCTGCTCACCTTGGTAGTGTTTTGGGAGTAATTAACCCGGGCATTTGGGTAACACGACTCACAGTGAAAGTGTACAACCTCTGCAGAGTGTAGAACTGTTATAACAGCCGTGCTCACGGTCACGAGTGGCCTTGGACCCTTATGGAATAGTTGAATAATTGTTTATGTTTATGTTTTTGCTATTCATTAATCATTTCACATGGATCATATGTTTATTGTTTACATTGAGACCTATTGATGCTATTGATATGCTAAAATCATGTTAACTAAAAGCTACATGCTGATAAACCCATGATTATGCCTATTTGAGCCTCATGAACCCCATGTTACACTTGTTGAGTACGAGATGTACTTACGCTTGCTTATTCTTCTTATTTGGATAAAAATCCCGGATGGGTAACAGATGGAGGTAATAGCGACTACTACGCCTACTTCCCTGAGGATTACTAGTCTTGCTGTCAACCAGTCAATGTACCTGTGACTGGAGCTACCACGAGAGAGACTTTTATTTATACTTCCGCTACATTTGTGTTAAGACTATGTGTTTAAATATCGTGATGTAATAACATTTGCCATGATACTTCTGTTATAATTTGTGAACTTATGTGTGATTGATCTCTAGGCGCACATAAGGGTAAGCATTCCATTTGGTCGATAAATGGGTGTGACACATTAGATGGTTGGCTCGCGGCCCATTGGATGCAGCAAGAAGACACAGAGCCTTTAGCATCCGTGGTTTCAGATTTAGAGCCAAATGTTATGACAAGGCGACGCAAAATAGTGGAGTTGTTGTGACTGCAAAAACATCAAGTTATTCTTCTGGAGGGGATACTAACCCTATCCTTGGAGATATTACCTACTACGGAAGGATACTTAATATAGTCGAGCTAGACTATTATGGAAGATTCTCAGTGGTGTTGCTTAAATGTGAATGGGTTGATGTCACTCGAGGAAAGGGAGTGAAAACAGATAAGTTTGGTTGTACACTTGTGAATTTCTCACAGCAAATTCACAAGGGTGACAGGATTGAGCATGAGCCTTTTGTATTTGCCAATCAAGTTGACCAAGTGTTCTATGCCAAAGATGATTATAACAACCCAGGATGGTCAGTTGCATTGAAGATGAAGCCTAGAGATGTATTTGAAATGGGAGAAGAATGGAATGATGTAGAATGTGAACCTTATCATGTCAGTGCTCTTGATGACCTTTTTGCTAATTCACATAATAGTCATTCATGGACTAGAAGAGATGTAGAGGGTACAACTGTAGATGAAACAACTGTAGATCCCAATAGAAGTTCTGATGAAGAAGATTAACAGCTCAACAAAATTAAAGGTGAGATATGTTTGATTTTTCTAATATTCAATATTGTATAGTTGTACTAAGATTTTGTACCAGCTGACAAGTTTCTTTAACTGTTTGTATTATTCAGGTCATGGTCCAGAAACCAGCATAATCGCTGCAACACATGAACATCTTGAGATGTTTGCCAAGTTGTAATTTTTGTGTATTCCTATGTTTTTACTCTAGAGAAAACTTCAATAAACGTGATGTTCAGTGTTTGACAATTTTAGATTTGAGAATTCAGGATATAATTGTATGGGGTCACAAGTTGTATGGTGTTGGCAAAACAGAGATCACATTTGAAATATGACATTTCAGAATATAATTGTTTATATGTCCATCACAAATCCAGTGGCCTTTTTGCTAATTCACAGCTTAGGTGCGATTTCTAAAAAAAACACCTTTGAAGATTGATTTCTAAAAAACAAAACAAAAAAACGTACCACAGCTTAGGTGTGATTTCTAAAAAAGCGATTTTCAATATTTGATTTCTAAAAAACAAAATAAAAAAACGCCTTTCAAGATTTGATTTCTAAAAAATAAAACAAAAATTAGCTGCCAAATGGATTTGAACCCACGACCCCCAAACTACTAAATAGCTCTCTACCATTAAGCTACACACGCTTTTGTTGGAATATGTAGGACATTCATATTTTATCGCATTTCGTAACCTTGTGATAGGCTTCATGAAAGATTTCGTAACTTACTCATGTGATGTCCGATGAAGATGAACTTTATACCAAAGTTATAGAACTTTTCGAGATCTACAACTTTGTAGTTCAAACTTTTTTTGACTAGAGATCGTTTAGATATCTAAATATGTATCATAAGATTTTATAGAGTTAATACTAAAGAAGTCCATATGTTTTAAAGTCACAAGTGAGTGTGTAGTGGTAAAAAAGGATCTCGGATGGAGAAACATCCAAAAATAAAAAATTAGATCTCGAAAAGTTACAAAACTTTATAGTTCACAACTTTTTATTTCACGTTGTTTTGATGCTGAGTTCTTTGGTTCACCAAATTTAATAGAAGTCAATACCTAAGGAATTCTTATGCTCTATAGTCAAAAGTGAGTGTGTAGTTGTACTTAAGGATGTTGGATGGAGAAGCGACCAAAACAAAAGTTGTAGCTCTCGAAAAGTTATGCAACATTGTAGTTGACAACTTTTTCGTTTAAAATCGTCTATCCAACGAAAATTATATTTAAATTTATAGTCCCAAATACTCATTTAATTTGGTTATAGCACTATTAACCATATTTTGATTTTTTTTGTGCAAAAAAACATATTTAATTTAGATTCAATTTGCTTGATAGAAAGTATCAATTTAATGTAATTTAATTTGCTAGGCTCGATTAAATGCCTGGGTAATTTTCATGTCTTACTTTATTAGCTATTGGATTTAAACGCTAACACTAAACTAATAATATTAATTCAGCGTAATTACCAGTTTTTTGTTTTTCCTTTTATGGCTCCCGCCATTTTTTCCCTCGTAATCACAAGTTAGTAATTTTTTTGTTCATGTTTTCCTCCCGCCATTCTTTCCCTCCATTTTTTTTATTTCGTACCACTTTTTTCTCCCGCACAACTAGTCTGCTTTTTGTTACTCACGCTAATTGTTGAGAAGTCTTATAGTGGGCCCACCCTTCATAGAGACTAGCTGAAGAGGATTGCGTGAAAACAGCATGGGAACCGCCCCTGTGATTGTGGATCGCGTTAGTTATCCCAGCTGATGAATCGTGGTTCCTTCCTTTTCTATTATATTATTCTTTTCCATTGCACAAGCACAAACTCCATACTTCTCATCTCCCTGCTGCAAACCACTACGCCACTACCGGACAGCAGCGGCGCTGCGTCCCAGCACCCTCGCTGCTCATCCCTGTCCGCCTCCAGAGGCCACCGTCGCTGGTCCTGTTGCCACCTCAAGAGAACGGCGTTGCATCGATCCCTTCTTCCGTGCAGCACGGCGATGATCTGAGCTCACTTCTTGGCCGCGGGTTCGTAGCACTCTCCCGCCTTCTACAGATCTGCCTACTTCCGCTTTTTCGCCGCTCGCGGCGAGTTCGCGCCGCCGCAGCCTGCAGGGCTGGTCGATTTCAGGATTTCTGATTACTAACCTGATGGTCGATTTCAGTATCTTTTCTCTGAGTTCATCAGGTGCCCTGAAAAAAGAAAATATTCAGTACCTATTGAATTGATCCTTTTTAATTCTTCATTTTAAGATGTTACCTGATGGTTTAAGCCTCTTTACAAATTACATATTCAGATCTCTGGTTACTAACTTGATACTTTGACTGCTTATTTCATACTGCTCAAGTGCTGCTATTTGTTTTAATTAGATAACATCTGCCATAGTAACAAGATGGAAGTGCTTCATTAGATCAGTAAGAGGTAAACATGTATACTTACTGCATCCGGCATATACAATTCCACCTTGTCTTACAGTATAGTGATTTCTTATTCCAATTTCGCGTCAAAGTGAAACTATAAAGAAATGTTGCTGTAGCCAAGGTTCACATTACCGGTAGCAAAAAAAATACCGGACCTCAGTGATAAATAAAATTTGGAATCTCGGTGATAAATAAAATTTATCGGACCTCAGCGATAAATGGGATTATCAGGTTTATCGAAATTTTATCGCCGATAAATTTTTCCCTGGCTGTAGCATTATTGTCTCATCAAGCAATCTGCAACACAGAACACCATCATCTCTTATTGGCATCACTCCTATCTCATAATATGGAGATGGCATCACAGCCCCAACACTATGCATGCCTGGATCAGGCATTCCGCGTCCAGTGGGATAGCAGTAGCCATGACCACCTGTAGCCTGTAGAGGACATTTGCAGCATGCAGAAATTTCAGGCCTAATTCAATGAATGAAAGTGAATGCCAAGAATAATACAGCATTTCTGAATACAACAGGGCTACTTACTAATATTAGTAATGTTCTACTCTAATTCATGTTGTGCAGTGACGATGGCAAGGGGTAGAAGGAAACACATAATTCAGAGCCATGATGAATATATGTCAGAAGAGCATATTGGACAAGAGAGCCATGGGAAAAATATTGAGGCATCTGAACTTCATTCAAGTGCTAGAGGAGATCATATCGATAGTGATGGTGATATTGAGGTTAATTTACATGGTACTTACTAACCTACTTTAATTTTTTTTATTACTAACAGAATGTGTTATCTGTGAAAGTGTTTATCATTGAATATTTTGTGCAATGTAACACTGAATAGATGAAACTGAGGACAAAGTAAAGCGTGGAAAGACAAAATTGAAAGACATTTGGAACCTTCCAAAAGGTCTTAGAATTGTGGTTAGATGTAATGAGTTCGATCAACCAGTTGGAGTAGAGGCTGGATTTCTAGGAAAATTTCTTGGCATGGTGGCTAGGAATGGTTGCTTGTGTAGCTTGAGCTACAAGGATTGGAGGCTTCTAGTAGGAAAGAAAGAAAAAAACACTGATGAACAAAAAAATAAGAAGGATATACTTAAGCAAGTGAAGGTACATAGTTCAGCTAGACATCGTATAACCTTGTTGGTAACTTTTGATACTTCTCTTTTTTACTTGTCTTTTTGTTATTGGTATATACAGATGAGATTCCTGTACCCTTATCACATGGAAAAATGGATACTTCGAACCATTGGAGAGAGATGGAGGCAGCACAAGTCTAATCTGAAATCAATATATTTTGATGAGCATAAGAGCACAAAAGCTAACCATAGTAATGTTCCTAACAGTATAATTGCTGATCAGTGGATTGCGCTTGTTGATAATTGGACGACACAAAAAGCACTGGTACTTGGATATTGTTGGATTTATATTTATATGTTTTCAATGCCAAGTAGATTTTTTTAAACATTCATGGAACTTAAATGCTTTTCTCTATCTCATCATTATATGATAGGATATAAGTAAGAAAAACAGAGTAAACTGTACAAAGAAGAAGTCAACACATACTGCTGGAACAAAGAGTTTTGCTCGAAACAGAGAAGAGTTGGTAATTTTTTTACAATTCTAACTGTGTACTGTTGCTGCATCTCTATGGCAGTGATTATTAAGTTCTTTATATCTATTTTTTATGTTCACAGAGAGAAAAAGATCCTGAAAAGAAATACCCTCACAGGGCTGTTTTGTATATCCATACACACCAGACTAGAAGTGAGAAGAACACAAATGCACACGTGGTACATTATTTGTGAATGCTTCGTCTTTAATTGTTTACATCACTAATTTTTCATGTCATTTTTATTCATTTTAATTCACGTTGGTGCTACGCACAGGGGGATTTGAAGGAACTTATAGTGCAGCAGCCAGGTTTAGCAGAGACCAGTCAAGGAAAGGTTGCATGGAAAGGAGATGCACTTAGTAAAATATTAGGAGAAGAAAAGCCTGGCCATGTGCATGGCTTGGGACTTGTTCCAAATCCTAATCAAGTGTTTGACATATCCACTTCAAAGCGCCTTAAGAATGTAAATTTGACTTCAGTAGATGAAACATCAAGTGAAGATGTAGTATCTTTGAGACTTCAACTGGAGAAGCTTGGGCAGCATGTCCAGAATCAAGATTCCACTATACTACAGCTGCAACAGAAGACCGGAACCTTGGAACATAAACAAATCCAACAGGTAAATTTTTAAAAAATTCCAATTCTAAGCATTTCCTACACTAAACTTTTAATTCCTTGACATAGGGATGTTTAGATGATCCTATCTATGCACCTAAAGATGGCTGTTGTGCTGACGTGCCAAATACAAACGAAAAGTAAGTACGCCTCTGAAAAATTGACAAAAGAACAATCTGCTGCAAATTTCTTTTTTTAATAGCTAGCTCTAATTTATAGTCTTTTGTCTATCAACAGCGAGTATATAGTGACCCTCAAAATCAAGATTCCAGCATGGATGAACAATTGAATGATACACAGGTACAATTGAATTGGATTTTTTATACCAAATTTATGTCAAATATTTATTTGTTTTAGTTCACTGCAGAATGAGCAAGCTGACAATGTGGAGGATGATGATCTGCAGCCACATTACAAATACCTTAGTCTTGTAGAGAAGGTATGCACAATAATATGGATGGGAGCATTTTACTATGGTTGGCACTGGAAAGCTACAACTGTGACCTGTTCCTTGTGCTTGCAGAGGCAAAATGTTACGAAGCAGAGGAAAATAGATGTTGTTAGCTCAAAGAAACAGGTAAGGACAACTATTTTTTCAGTGATTAATCATTGTAAGGTATTTTGGTTAAAGATTCTTTTGGTTCCTTTATAAAGAAGGTAGCTGCGCACTCATATGAAGCCACAAATCTGGACTCATCTACCCCAGCCACAATAAATATTAGCTTACAGGTAACTATTTATGAAGCACTAGCTGTAGATTTTTTTTAGACAAGTTTATGTAATCCTTGTTTCAACTGTAGTCATTAGTGTTTACTTCATGCTTTACTCGTGACAGCTATCTGGTGTACTTGTCTTGTTGACCCGATTGGTTACTTAGAAAAAAACTCATGAATTTTTGTTAGGCTGAAGTGATAATACCATATTATTCACTTACATATTATGGCACATGGCCTCAATAACCTATCTGTTCTGATTCTATTTTGTCGTTGAAAGAAAATATTAATTTATTCTTATTCACTATAGACGGAGCAAGATGATTATGTCGAGCACGAGGATCTACAGGCACATTACAAATATAATTGTACTAAAGATAAGGTTTGCACACCAAACTGAACACATGGATGCAAAGCAATATATTACGTTCATTTTACTGGATACTGTTATTGCCACTGCTTTTCGACTTTCCTGACATATGTTTTTTTCTAGAACAAAGACAACATAGTATTAAATGATAGTATAGTGTTAAATTTTATCATATCTTTAGTAAGTGGATCATTTCTACTAGAACATACCTTACCGCAATTTGACTAGTAATTTCTATTTAATTATGGGAAAAACATATCCACAATGATGTTATGGTGGATAAAAGCAAGTATACTAATGGAATCAAGGTGTTGTATAAATAATTCTCTGTCCTATGGAGTTTATCAAATTGTTGTATCTAAACTAGCACATATTATAGGTTGTGGCAAAGGAAACATCTGCTACTCCCTCAAATTTTGAAGCATCTGACTACTAAGTAAATACTGTTTTAGCAATGATATTTTTGTTACATGCTTATTTTCCACTACTAAGTTATCTGTTTTGCTTGTTTCCAGCGGAACAAGATCTCAACAAGGCCTAATGCAACAGTACCTGCTAGTGTATAAGACACATCTCTTAAAACTTCATAATATCCTTTTCTTAATTGTTCTTACAGCTGGAGTCTAAGAATCCCCATATATACTTTTGTAGAAACATCATCGTGGCACAACAAATTGGTCAACTGGCAATTCAATGATGGTATGATTATTTGATTCCTTGCAAGTAGTCTGATTGTTATGTACTTATTCTTTTTTTGCATGCTTATATATGTGAACCAGGTTGGAACCAAAGTATACTTACACAGTTGGAAAAATCAAAATAAGTTTGTTGCATTGGGTACAGTAGTAAGTTGTGATCCAACACAGAAACTTGATGGCGTTCAGCTAGGCAAAGAATTTTGGATGGTTCGTGTTTGTTTTGCAATTGTAGATGATGAACCATTGATACGACCATACAAAGGCTACAAGGTTATTAGAGACGTAGGAGTTACTGTTGCATGGCCTTCCACTTTTGTACGGTCTTTTCTATAACCCAATATAATTTTAGTTCTCATAAGTGTTATATTAAATTAATCCAACTTTCATCTGCAGATCAAGAAGATAAATATATGATCACATCAGTGGAGCACTAGACTAAAGTGAAGAAAGGAGAAAGGACAGCTGCTGGCATACATAGAGGGATCCCTTTATATGTTTTATATTTTGCTCGCATGGGAACTTGTATTCCGAACAAAAATTATGTCATGAATTATGTGGATGGAACTCATTGTAATGCAACAAATTCTTTATACTATATATATATCGTTGAGTGTGCTTATTTTCTATGTGTCAGATGGTCTTGCATTCTTCATTAAATTGTACATGAATTATCTCTATTTTTGTCTCAAAAATTATTTATTTCTTACAACACATGTAAGTGTTGCAACAGACCAAATCTATATGTTACAACAAACCCCACGGCCAATCACCCATGGTTTTTACAAACACATATAAGCGTTGCCATAACCTATCATTATGTGTTGCAACTCTTTGCAACGGTTATTAGTACAATTTACCAACACATAAATTAGTGTTGCAACAGATCCTTGCAACGCCACTTTAGGCAACGCATATTAGATGCGTTGGTATAGACCTTGCCGACGTATATACAGACTTTTAGCAACGCATATTTGCGTTGCAAAAGGGGGTGTCATTTTGTAGTGTATGTGATAAGTTGTGACGACTGGAACAGTGTACCTTACCTACACCTGTCATCATTTATAATAAAGCTATTAGATGATGAGCTGTTGTTGTTGGTTATACTAAAACATGGTACTTTTATATAAACCAGAAGATATCCCTCGTGTTGCTGTGAGGGTCATGAAAATTTTGAAATGAAATTAAGTGAAGATGATGTAGATATCTTGCATTAAAATGTTGAAAGTTAGTGGGATGACATAGGTTATTAGCAGGGGATCCTGTGGAAAGATTGCATGTTGAGATAGACACTTGGCGTGATTGTAGAAGTGTGATGATCGGAAGTAGTGCATCTTCCAGGTGTGTCAGACCCTTGAAACAGTAGCAATGCGCTTCTTATGGATGGCAATTTAATATTAAAATTGAGTTTTGATTTAAAAACTTTGCGTGAGTTGTGGATATCATTTGAGTAGAGGTTGCAACTTTCTATAATAAAGAGGTATAATTCCTTGTTCACGAAGGATTAGCCTATTTGGATTAACTTTGGACTATAGTAAGCAAATAGAATAATCTTTAGGTGATCCAAACATTCCGGATCAATGGATTATTGGAACACTTTAATCCATCTCGAACCTACTAATAGTAGATTATAGGGGAATGGATAACAAACAATCTAGATTATTATATTTACATTCACAATGCAAATTCTGATAATCCAAATGTGCTTTAAATTGGAGGGGGTTAAAGGGGATGAAAGGGATTTTTACTTGTAGGAGATTTAATCCCCGGCCTCTAGCCCCTTCCATATCTACCAAACCGAACAAGGCCTAAGGGCTTCCCCAACGCTCCCTGCTGGCGTACTGCCCCAAATTCCATCTCAGCACCAACTGTTCATGTCATAGGAGATAGTAGTCTTGCAGGTTGTCAGAGTCTCCTGCAGGGGAGACGATGGTCTCGTCTGACGAAAAGGGGAGGAAGCAATCCGAGTGCGCGTTGCGGCGCCGGGGCAGCACGGAGCGGCTCCATCGGTCGGGACCACTCCCGGTTCCCGCGCTATCTACGGCAGCTAGCGCGAAACTCCAATCGTGCGCGCCAATTTCTATTCAGCGAAGAAGTCTGCCTCTTCTTTGTCCGTGCTTTTTCGCCGCCGCCGGCCGCCGCCGCCGCCCCCCTCTATTCGTCGTCCGTGCCTCTCCTGCTACGAAGGAGAACCATCAAGATGCCGGCAACTGCGTGATCTGACTCTTCGTCCAAACACCACTCATCCCCGGACTCCAAAGGTTCGTTATTGTCTAACCCTAGGTGATTTCAGTTTTATATTCATTCGATTCGTTGCCTGCTTCAGTGATTCCCCATCAAATATGTGACGATTTGTTATCTCCCAACTGAATTGCAATGGGTATCGACAACCTGGTTGTTTTCTCTCTCTTTTTTTTTTTGAAGATTCAAAGAAACCCCCAAATGTTGGCCGAACAGATCAATTTGATTAATTGTTTAGTTTGGGCAGTTTCAGTCGCAAGTTGTGATGGGGATATGAGATTAGATTCCAGTAATATGATGGCCAAGATCCAACTAATCTGTGATTTTTTTATTCTTCCTGGTTCCTAAAACATGGAACAAAAAAAATCTTTTTTGGTGACTGGAATGTGTATTATTGAGCAGTACATTCATAGGAAGTAGGACATGGTATACTCATGTAGTTCATAAGTCAGTGCCTAATTCCAGATAAGCATTCTGATGTGACGGTGAAAGGTGGTTAATAACTACCAAAATGACAGCTGCAGCCTGCATTTGTTCATTTATGCGCTTCTGAAAATTCCAAGCAAGACTTGACAGTTCCTGACTTGTGGATCATTATATTGTGAATATGTACATCATCTTTAATCCCGATAGCCAGAACCACTAGCATCAGGAGGACGTACACTGTGTAACCCTGCAATGTGCACTACTATTGCTAGCTGATTAGTCCACTATGCAATCATTTTTCCAATGGAAATAGCTTGTACCAGCCTATTGGGTGAGGTTACAGAATACTGCATGTGTCTGATGGTCCAGGAATCTTTTCTCTGAATCCTCCAAATAAACTTTGACTGTGCACAGCAATGTAGTAACTTGTAGTAGTTGTATTGGATCATACTGAAATTTTTATTGTTACTGCTGTTTCTTGCTCAATCACAATGGAGTATCGTCCAAGAGGTGGTTTCATGAACTTTCTTCAAGGTGTGGATGGTGCAGCAACCTCTCCCTTCGGGCCATCCATGCGCCCACAGCATCCTGCCTACCAGATGCATCACTTTCCTATGCCATATACTCATTTCATGGGACCACCACCACCACCATCACCTGGCAATACACACAGCTCCCCAATGACCTTTGATTCTAGGAGCCCGAGTCCAGCAAACATCGGTCAGCATCGGGTAACAATCGATGTGGAAGCAACAGATGATGATTCAAGACAAGGGATGTACTACACTCCTGAGGAGGATGTCAGTTTGGTAAGCTTCTACCACTGAATCTGTCAATTGATTCATGCATAATTGTTGCCCTTACTACTGCAAACTTATTTACCACTGCATGTCCATCTTGTTTACTTCATATAGGTTAGCGCATGGCTAAACAACTCTACAGATCCTATTGAAGGAAATTCCAAAAAGCTTGCTCGTTATTGGGAGGAGGTTGCTGCAGCATACAGCTTGACCGCACCAAGTGACCGTAAACGCACTGTGAAGCATCTGAAAAACCATTGGTATAAGACTACAAAGAAGGTATTAGGTTTCAATGGTTGCAACAATCAACTGGAAGGGACTTATGTGAGTGGGCGGTCTGATGGGCAGTTAATGGAAGAAGCCCTGGAACTGTATCGCAGCAGGTACAAGCACCATTTCACCTACGTGCATTGGTGGAAGATCGTTCGTGGCAGTCCAAAGTGGAATGCTCACATTGCAGCTGAATCGCAGGGCACCAAGAGGTCAAGTGATGAGTTAGATGCCAACAGGGTAGTTCCAAATGTACGTCCAGTGGGCTGCAAAAAAGCTAAGAAAATGAAAGGAGCTGCTAATGGGTCTGCAACTACAGTGGTTGAAGAACAACTGGAGAAACTGGTTAATGCTCAGTCAGAGATTACTAAAGGCATAAATAACATGAAGGATTTCCAAGAACGCATCTCAAATCAGAAAGTGGAAGCTGCAAAGTTGACGTACATGGCAGCTAAGGAAAACAAGAAATCCAAAGTGTTGGAGAATAACTCAAAGACCATGGAACATAGGGAAAAAAATGATGGAGAGGTTTTCTGAAATGTTGAAGTTGGACACTTCTCAGATGGAGTCATGGGCAAAGGAGGCTCATGTGAGGGCTGTCACTGCTCTGGGAGATGAATTATTTGGTCGAGATGGCAGTGTATAGAGCATTGCTGGAAGCAACTTTTTGGAAGGAAGGATGACACAAATATTTATGTAATGAATATATATAAATAATTTGTTTATGTTCTCTGTGGAACTAGTTGTCTGTGTTGTAATCAGACCACACAAATGTGGAATCCAGAGCCTATGCTGTAATGAGACCACATAAATGTGGAATTTAGAACCTTTTGAATTGTGTCATTTATGTGTTTTCTGTTAAAATGTGAACTGGTTGCCTGAGTGGGATGGATGGGTTTTTTCTGTTAAAAGAGATCCCTAACAAATTATGTGATTCTGGTAAATTTTCAATAAGTGTGGAATCAAGAAAGGCTCAAGGTTCTGGTAAAATTTTTTACCATATCAATTTGGCTTCTATTGATGACAAAGTTAACTCAGGTTCTGTTTCTACATCAGATAATGTCTGGTAGCATTCTGGCGGCACCTGTAACATAAGCTATCTGATCAAACAGAAGCTATCTTGGTCTGGTTATCTCAGAAGCTATCTGATCAAACAGATCAGGTGATCCAGCACCTCTGTTGTTCACTATTTTATTCATGATGGCTGACAAAAGCAACCAAGCCCCAATAAAATAAAATAAAATAAAATAAAATGTAAGCTATGAGTTCATTAGCTCCCAAACAATGGAGGTGGAGTATGCTTGTATACACAGTGGAGTATAAGAACTAAACACATCAAAGTTGGACCAACACATTGCATACACGAAGCAATAATTGTCTTAGAAATAACAGGTACACATGAATCTCTTACAAATATGTTCCATCTCGCGCATACACGAGGCGATAATTGTCTTAGAAAATAACTGGTACATATAAATCTCTTACAACAGCTCTAATAAAAAGTTCAAGACCACAAAGTCAAGGCATGATATTGCTATGGTGGCCATATCATGCCCAAATATGTTCAACCAAATCCTTCTTGAGCTGAGTATGGATGGTTCGATCACGGATTTCAGCATCTTTTTCAACCATCTTGGAGAACTCAGGTATAGACCCGAGATGAATCTGGGGCGGTGTAGCAGTAGATGATCCAGCGGCATCATTCAAATTTGGGAAATCTTCAACCATATCCTTCTTGTCCTCAACTATCATGTTATGTAGTATGACACATGCTTGCATTATGTTTGAAATATCTGCTTGGTACCATAGGCGTGATGGTTCAGCCACAATTTTGAAACGCTGTTTTAGGACTCCAAATGCTCGCTCCACATCCTTTCTTGCCCCTTCTTGCCTTTCTGCATACAGTTTATCTTTCGGTGTTTGAGGTTCTTTGATACTCTTCACAAATGCAGCCCATTGTGGATATATCCCATCTTGACGCCTAGGCTGTGGAGCTCCCATTGTTGCCTGGATGTTGGAGACTATCTGTCTAACAATGTTGTTGAGATTGTTCTGTAGCCCAACATAGTCATCCATTGTGAACACCTCGGTTGGGTCAATAATTCCATCATCTGACTCATCTGAGCTTGTGTTTGACATGCCTAAAAAAGGACCGACATGAATCTGATTAGTAAAATGATGATAATCAAATTGCATCTCTACATATTTTTTGAGGGATGCATCTGTAGAAACTGTAGAACACTAAATCTAACAATTTACTAGTTTCAATCATTGATATCTATATAGGAAAAGGACTATAATTTCCACAACAATATGACACACAATGATGCCACTGCAGTTCTCAAAGAAAAATGAAAATCATGACTGTCAGTGTCATTGCCATTGTCAACATGTCATCGAGGCATCCAATGTTTGATAAGTGAAGTGACCTTGATACTCTAGCCATAGATCGATAATAAATGATCTAATTTCTCACAGGAACTTAACCCAAAATTGCAACTAAATCCAAACCCTATTTTACCAAGAACAGCTACGAACTAACCTGACAATCCGCCAAAGATACGAGGTCGATTTCACGGGGTAGTAGTGCAAATAGACTTGGTGTGAATCCAATTTCTCACAGGAACTTAACCCAAAATTGCAACGAAATCCAAACCCTATTTTACCAAGAACAGCTACGAACTAACTTGACAATCTGCCAAAGATACGGGGTTGATTTCACGGGGTAGTAGCGCAAATAGACTTGGTGCGAATCCGATTAGCCGAAGCCCAGAGCGATTGGTGGTGGTGCTTTGCTTCAATTTGTAGAGACCTGGGAAGGGACGGCACTGCAGCGGTGCCGACGGCAGAGGGGCGAACAGCTGAACAAGAACGAGACCAGTACCAACGCGGAGACGGGCGAACAGCCGAAGAGGAATAAAGTGGAGGTGACGTACGTCCTGGGCCAGTCGAGGAAGCATGGCAATTGCAGCCCGCGTTGGAAATTTTGGCAGTCCAAACAATCCATGCGTATGTGGCCTGGCCTTTATGCGTGAGGCATACAGAGCGTGTGGCCTGCGTTGGCTTTGCCCTAAGGGCAGCTCCAACTTTGCGTCGAACCGCTTGATTTGATGCAGCACAAACAGAGTTCGCTGCCTCTGGTGTATGCGTCGACTTGTGGGTCCAAGCAGGTGCCAGCAAGAGCAGGTCAGCGGTGGTGTCCAAAAAGGTTTTTTTCATACTCCTCGGGGCGAACCAACTGCAGAGTGCGATTTTGCCTCTGACATCCGAGGTTTAAATGCTCTAACTAGAAAGACAACCGCGCCACCCTTTTTTTGGTTTATGTGGACACCCTACCTGTAGATATTATGAGCTGAGCTCGTGACCTTATATCATGTTCTTTTGCTCTTAGTTAATCTACTTTTAAAGTGCCTAATTTAGATCGTAAACGTAATTAAGTAGCATTGTTATGTTGGCAGTAGATTGATGTAGGACAAAGTTCTCTCTGGTTCTCGGTTACTTCTTTTGCTGCAGTTGCCTGCTTGTGAGTTTACTGGAGGCAACATGGATGATTTTGAAAGCTGGGTTCTTCGTCTTCACATACTTTCTGAAACATCTTGTATACCTGTTGATCCTGAGATGTTCCAGGCCTTATATCATGCTAAATTATAGGAATGCAAGTTTAGAATTTCAGATTATGGCATAGCAAAGTTTAGAAACAGAAGCTCAGAATTTGACTGATACATCTGACATAAAAGAATGGTCAAATTGGTCTTGACACTGAACGAAAGGCTATAGAGTATTGCACCTCATGAATTTCCAAAGCAAATGCATTGGTCATTGGAAAACATAATGTGCATTACAGTTGGAACTGGCAACTCTTCAGTGTATATATATATATATATATGGTTAAAGCAACAGCAGATAGGACAGTTCAGAGCTTTAGATGAAACAAATGTTTAACAGCACAAGTGCATAAGCTGCATTACCAAAATCAAATTCAGAAATGATTCTAACAACAATATATGTAGTTATCGCGCTCTCACTGGAGGAAACAAGGCCGTGTATTTAAGTCGTTTAATGTGCTGTTGATGTTTAGTGTAACACCCAAAATTTTGCATATTTCAAAATAGATGAAATTTGAATTTTATATGTTTATTTGTGGGCATTTAACATAGGAGAAATAATAAATTTTATGAAAATAAAATCAAATATAAGGCTAGCTACATGTTGTTGCACTCATGTTGCTGCATATTTAATTATGTGATGTTTGGTTTTTGCTCAACTCAAAAAGGAGTTCAAAATCTATTGGAAATGAATTTACAAATTTATTTCATAAAAGAAAAGGAAATCCTTTATTTTTTTCCTCCCAGGTTTTGGCCCGCTGGCCCAACCAGCCCGCTTCCCCCCTCACTTCCGCTGGCCCAAGAGGGCTTTGCCCCTCCTTTTCCTTCGGCCCGACCGAAGATGGCCGCGCGCCCCTCTTCTTGGGCCGGCCCGCAGGCCGAGCCGCAGCGCGCGCTCCCTCCCGCCTGGCCGCTGACGCGTGGGGCCCGCGTTCTCCGTCACTGCCGCGTGGGGCCACGGCGTCAGCCGTCTCCTACCTCCCGCCGGGATGGCCGGGAATTTTCCTTTTGCTCGCCCCACCGGAAATCGAGCAAATCAGCTCATTTCCTTCCCGATTGACGCGTCCCGCAGTGCTATAAAGCAGGCCGCACCCCTCCCCTACTCCAATTTCAGTTCATTTCGCCTTTTCGAGCTCGCAGTCGAGCCGAAAAACCCTAGCTCATTGCCGAGCTCGGGTTTCCATCTTCCGATGCCTCACCAAAGAAATTGGCTTGCCGTCGGTTGTCTTCGCGTGGTATGGAAGCTCCCCGCACCGTTTGTCTATCTCTTGAACCCTCGGTTGACTCACAGGGTGACACCAAACTTGCAGGGGTTAAGCCGATCGCCATTCTCGCCCGCACGCCGTCCTCGATCCACCTTCGTCTTCATTTTCTTCTCGGTGAGAACCGCCTTGACCTCCTCTTTCATTTCGTGCAAATCCGGTGACAAATAGTGGCCTCTAAGGCCGTTTTCGCTTGCGCCAGCAAGCTCGGTTGCCGCCGGTGATGGCGCGCCACCGCGTGGCCGTCTTCTTCGGCGGGAGTGCCGCCCCCTTCTCCCTCTTTTAAATCGGGGCCGTTCGGATCTGATCCGACGGTCCAGATCACTGGATACCCCTTCGGGGGTAATTTTGTTAAAAAGCCCCCAGAACTTCTTGAATAAAACCCGCAGTCCAAAGCGTAGTTCCCGAATACGTTTTATTCTTTTGAAAGCGTAGCTGGTCTTGGTAAACTCAAGAATACGTTTTCATTTATTTACAAGTTTGCCACTGCTTTTGTTTTGGCCATAAAATGCTCATTTTAACTCCGATTTGACCCGTTCAAATTCTGTTAGGTTCGTTTTCGCGAGCTCTGCATGTTAGTACTGTTTTACAGTAGGTTTGTAATATTTAAATTTCGGATTTGTATTATAGTAATTATTTATCTATAGGAAATCTTGGTAAATTCATAACTGCGTTCCAACTCCGTTTTTCGTGATCTTTATATCTGTGTGATCGTAGCAACGTGTAGAATAGTGTTCTAAACCTTTTATATTGATTTCTCTCTGTTGATGTACTGTTCTAATCTAGTCTTGTTTGCCTTGTATGGATGATCTTGGAATGCATGTCGTTGATTGTGGTTCGAGTAGACGGTAATTGCTACGCGGGTGACGAGATCTTCTTCTGTGATAATCCAGACCAGCAGGAGTTCTACGAGCAAGACAAGTATAATATGAGATATTCCTTGTTGTCCTATTCATTATTTAATTAGTCATTTGCATGGGTCAATTTGCTCAACATAGGATATCCTAGTCTTTGACTATCTTGTACCTTGTTACCGATGGGTTACACTTGCATATGGGTAGTTGCTAGCGCTCCACTTAAATACTATGAATAAGGACCACGACTACTGATTATATGCAACCCTTGTTAAAACTTGATTTTGAGAAACATGAACGTAGGGTGAGAGAGCTTGTGTATCACGATGCTCTTGGCCCTCCATAAGGACTTATTCATTGGTAAAAGCTGGGATTTACAGTACAACTGTGAGGGCCATATGACTCTGGCTTTAGTCTAAGTATGAAGACCTTTTCTAGCATGTTAGAGGTTACCCGAAAGGGCGCAAGAGGGGTCTGCTGACTCGGGTATAGTTCGGCTCCTGTCTCTATGTGTATAGGCTGCGTGTCATTGTGCCATTTGGAAAGGGGGGACCTATATCTATTTGCCACCGAAGCCTAGCGGCCCTAACATGTTAGAGGAACTTTTGAAAGGCTTCATAGTGTACCTTGCCCACTCACCTTGGAAGTGTTACGGGGTCGACGGCCCCCGGACATATGGGAATCATGACTCACAGTGAAAGTGTACACCTCTGCGCAGAGTTTAACAAACTGTTAGAACAGCCGTGCCTACGGTTACGGGTGGCCCGGAAAACTGATGGATTAAATGAATCTTTGCTGATGATGTTAATAATAATGATTAATGATGATGTGTTACTTGTTCATGATGCTACTGTGGTTACTTGGGGCTTAAGCATAACCATAACTTAATTAATCTTAGGAGATTATATATAAAAAGCGAACTGCAGTAGAACCAGTGTCAACCTTTTGAGCCTCATGAACCCCATATTATCTTGTTAAGTACGAGATGTAGTTTATTTTTCATTATTGGATAAAAATCCCGAATGGGTACAGATGACAATGATTACGACGATTTCTTTGAGGACAACTAGGTTTGTTGTCAACCAGTCGACCAGATCCTGTGGAGATGGAGACGTCCTTGGAGTGTTTAGTTTATTTTACCAGATCACCAGACTTTGGGATGTTTTTATTTATGTAATGAACTATGGTTCGCTATTGTAATAAGGCACTGAGTATGATACTTCTCCTTTACAATTTGTTCTATATGTTTTATACATATGGTTTGCATCCAAATTTTGTGTAATCAAAATATGGGCGTGACATTTAGGCACCTTCAGAAATGATTCTAATGACTTCAAAGCTGGCCTATTTGTGGATAAGGCTTAAAAACTCCTGGTGCTTCATGGTAACAGCCTGTAATCAAAGATAGTAATGAGTTTGATCAGTAGACCACTGGATTAACGAGTAGAAGGTATCTTGAACATGCCCTTCTTTAGGCATATACAGAAAACTCTCTGCAGGATGCTAGGTTTTTAAAAGAGAGTGAAAAATGAGTCCTCATTTTGAAATTTTTAAATAATGCCGTACAAGATATAAAGTACGAGGACTCTAGCAAATATGCAACTTTTGGTTGACCTACAGAATAACTTAATTTGAAGTTAGTGTCACATTTATGTGAGACTCTTTCATGAATAGTGTGATACAAATCTGAATGCAGGCTATGGAGCTATGGAAAAAATCATAATATTGCAAACCAACAAAAGTTACTGGAAAATAGTTAATCGAAATGATACGATGAAATTTCCACCCATTGCCCTGGTCTTTTTGCAATCAACTCCTGTGGTGGGGCTGCTGGTTGAAATCTGATAGGGTTAATAGTGGAATATTTAGAAGCACTAATGGTTTGGTTTATTTGAGCTCGTATTGCATAGTAAACCAAACAAAAGCGTCTTTGATTAAAGAAAACAGAAATATAGAAACAGATGGGAAAATAAAACAAAGTTTGTTACCAGGTTTAGTGGCTGCAGTGTCATATGTGCATAAACCTCAGTCGTCTCAGCATCAGCCTTAAGAAAGCGCCGTTGGCGCGCCATTGTTGATATCTGGTGTATGGGACCCTCGGTTTTATCTGTTGAGGCGGAGTTTATGCAGATATATGATTTAAGGAGAGATGATGTCCGGCAATAATAGGAGCCGTCGAAAACGCCACCAAGCAATATTGTATCAGAAACAATTCTGTGAAGATGAAATCTTCATTCTGGATTTGGCCATAGCACAATTTTATTTTTATCTCTTTCTTAAATTTGAGATGAAAGATGTTCGACTTTAGCTTATTCAGAGCTCCCTTCTGCGTTGAAAAAAATATGTTCCAACTTGTATCATTGATCTTGAAAAAGTACTAACATTGATGGATGAAGCTATAATTTCTTGGTATTGAAAATTAGCCTGCTAAATTTGAAAAATATTGACAACCTATAACAGAAGGAGACTAATCGCCATATTGTTCTGTATGAATCCAAGATGGAATACGTTAATCATCTCCATGAGGCATAGCGAGCATCCAACAGTTGGTGACGATCAGTCGAGTAAGCATGGGGAACCACATATATACAGGGAATTGAGTCATAAATAGAGAAGACACCAAGCATGTAGAAAAGGACTGGGATAACATGATGAAGTAAAATTCATGTGTAACAATTGTGCTTGCTTGGTAATAGCAATAAAAATTTTTTGAAGCTGAAACGAATCAGACACCTTGCAAGCAGAGAATAGTGCTGCAAATGGCAAGCTCGCCTAGTAATCATTTATTATTATCTTCAATCTGCTGCAATTAGACATTTCAGTTACCTCGATGCATTAATTACCCTCGTCTTGCCACAATCTAAAGCTGAAAGAATGACAATATGGTTCTTCCCAATACTGCTTGTCAAATCAGTAACATTTTTTGCAAATGAAACCATCATCCCCTATATTGAGAAGGAAAATTGACATAATCATGAAATAGTCAGGAATTGTATGCACTGAAACTACAAAGACTAAACTATATGTATTGAAAATTGACAATGTAACTTTGATTGCAAGTGTGATAGCTATATTGGTTTCTCTGACAAAGTCATGGCCAATTCAATGAAAGGAATATAGATCTCTGAAAGAAATCAATTATAACATAATAAGCTTGCAGGTTGCATGGTGTGACTGTGAAGTCAACAGGACAAAGCACAGTTACTGTCTTCATGTAATTGAACAAGGCAAGATGGAATAAAGCTATGAGATACGGTGGGGCTGATGTTGCATCTATTTTCCTTGTCCTGACCAAAACGTATTTAGTGAAGAAATAATATGTATCCATTAGATTCAAGCATACAGCATCGAATTACTGCCACATAACTAAATGCTAAGGTCTACTTACTGTAATAACTGGAAACCTTTGCTGAATGAAAGGCAGCCTATGAGATGTCAATCCATAAGCTGTCAAGAGAAAGACAGAGAGGCAGTCAGTCTAGATTGTGTGTGACATTACACAAACTGACTCGATCTATGTTTATAACTTAAGATGTAAGCAAATTGAACTAAAAATACAAAGTGCCATTGTACTCCAGCTGGAACTCAACCCATCAGACAACTTGTGCGCACAGCAGAAATGTTTGTAGCACGAGCAGATTGCTATCACATTTCATCGAACAGACACGGTTCATCAAACAGGAGGTACGAATAGCAAAAGGAACCCAACCTTCAAAGGCCAGTGCGAGGTCGCCGATGGCATCAGGGCGAAGGCGTCGTTACTGGCGCAGAGCAGTACGAAGGTTCCAGGGAGTGGCCCCCGCGCCCCGTGGCCAGGGAACGGGACCACCGTGCCGGAAGGCGGCACCGCGCCTGGATCCCAATGGCGCGCCGGGAGCTCCCGCAGCGTCTGGAGCCCGCTGAGCTTCCGTGCGAAGGAAAGGGCCGTAGGCGCCAGCCTCGCCGCTGTGGGGGTGCGTGAGGGCGACGTGCCGCGCGAGGGAGTCTCCTGTTGAGGCTCCAGGGCGGACGGCGCTGGTGCAGGCACCGTTGGAGGGAGAGGGCGGAGGCGCAGGCGGTGCCGTGCGAGGGAGGTGGCCGTAGGTGGGGCGGCGCTGCTGCAGGGCTGCATCACGCCGCCGCTGGAGAGTTGGGCGGGTCAAGCGCGGCCACAGGGTGGCGCCAGGCCGGCCGGCCGCAGCGCGCGGAGGCGGACGCGCTTTGCGCCTCACGCTGCGGCTGGGGATTTTTGGTGGCCGCAGCCGAGGCCCGCGGGGGGGGGGGGGGGGGGGGGGGGGCGGCACTGCCGGGAGCTGGTCGTGTCAGGGTGGTGCGTCCGCTCGGGGGAGGTGCCGGATGCGGCGCGCCGGCGCACGTCACCCGCGGGGGGAGGGGCGCGCGTGAGAGGAAGCCGGAGGAGGCGGCGGGAGTAGCGGAGGCGCCGGTCCTGGCCTCGCGGAGGCCATAGCTGCTGCAGCTGTCCTCCATCCCGGAACCGACCGGTAGGGGCGTGCGGGGGCGCTGGCCGTGACCGGAGGACGGCCACGGCGGCAGTGGATGGAACGGCTGCGCGACGGCGGCGGGGTCGGCGACAGCCAGGCGGGAGGGGTGGAGGGCGATGGGGAGGTGCTCGCCGCTGTGTGCAGAAGTCGAGGCCCAAGGCACGAGGCGCGGCGTCGGTTGATGCGGGCATTTGAAAGGTGCTCAAGCCGTCCGATCCGAGATCCAACGCCCGAAGATTTTCCGCTGACGTGCCCGCTCCATCGGCCGGAGCTTGCACCCGCGTTTCCTTGTAAGAAGATGTGCTTGTTTGGCTTTTTTCTTGCCACGGCTCGATTCTAAGCTATACTGGAGCTGCTCTAAAAGTGTTACTAGTAGTCAAACTTTTGAGTGCCATACGTGGAGTCGGACCATGACCAATTTTTCATGCGACAACTAAAATTAGAGAAAAAATCGGTAGACCTGGATGATAACATTCGGATTCAAAATTGTATGTGTTTTTCACGTTGAACGCCGTTCATGCAAAGATGCAATCATGCAAAATCTCGATATCGAGCAACAAATAAAATATAGAGGAACTAGCATTGTGTATTATTCAGACGTAGCTCAGGGGCCCTGGTTCTACTTTACCCAGACAGCCCAGCTTGCCAAGCAAACCTGGCCTGCATTAAGATTGAAAATTCAGCAGCCGGCCAGCCGTGCTAACAGTAGGTGACAACTGCAAAGAAAGCGTAAAGGACCAGTTTGGACTTTGGACGGCACAAAACGGCAGGGAACACGATGGACTGACGTGGTTTTCCAACTCACCACTCTTTTTTCTTCCTTTTGTTTATTTCACCCCGGCATAAGGCACAGCTCATCACATTTGCAGCATGACATATAAGCTGATCTGACATTGACAATGTCTAAAAAAAGCGTATTACGACTAGTAATATCTTAAGAAATATATTAGCTAAAATAAAAAGAAATATATGCTATGCAAATATTTTTGTAGAGAATGTAGTAGCTTTTGTAAGGAAATTAGGCAAAGTTAGGCATAATTTCATCCAGAAATATATAAAAAAAGTCGTGACAACATGTATGTGCTTGTGTGATTTACTTGCAACAATTATCATGATAAACATACTGAACATCAATCTGAAAATAATATAATTGTAGTTTCAGAGGTATACCCAGAGACGGGGCTAGAGTCAACGGATGTGTCATTCCCACTAATCAACACAGTGAGCTATTAGATGTAGCCGATCATGCTCAATGTAGGGTAGGAAGGGAAGCCGTGCCGACCGTCACACCACAACAGGAGGCCACCAGGGAGGGTAGGATGAGGTACGCTGTGAACAGGACACCAGGAAGTAGTCATATGTACGTAGAAGAACAAGAAGCAGGTAATCGCACGATGGAGGTGTGCTCCATGAAAACTTCATCACATGCACACCCAAGCAGATGTTACTGACAGGTGCACACCCAACAGGATACCTGCTATGCGCACGAGCTGGAACAGTGAATACTCGAGTTGTCGCTGGAACAGAGAATGGGGCGGTGGTGCTACTGTACTTGTATGCAAGGTTTTCGGGAGAACACTTCTCTCTTATGCGCCCGTGAGGAACACGAAGGGACAGGGGATGTATCTGGATGCCAGAGGAGTTACCGAGAGGGATTAACGCGGAGTAGTGGATACAAACTCCCGCAGCAATAACTCTCCCGATAAGTGTTCTTATGGCTCCATTATGTAATGCCAAAACCCACTACTACAAATTGATATATCGCTATCGTCACTTTCACTGCCGTAGCGATCGGTGTTATACTTCCACCATTGGTTGGACCGATAGCGAGGCCTCCTAAGAAAGGAAACTGAAAGTTTAAACTTCTACCACTGACGGGTTAACAATAGATGCGGCAATGGTATTTTCTCAGTCGTATGAAAAGCCAAACCGACTGGGATACGTGTTACGACCGCGTGCCCTCCACTATTTGGTCTATTGGCGGTAAAGTCAGCGTGAGTTATTTCCCAACTACCCACAACACAGTTGCATCACCATTACTTACACTTCTCCATCTTTAAGGTTGGCCTATTTAACCAGGGTCTTTGATGCACCTTTTGGGCTCAATCCACAGACTCTTGAATCCACATACTTGTGAGCTACTGTATCTTCTCTCATTGCCAAGAAGTGTTTTGTCTTCATCGTTGCACCTCTCATGGCTCTTGGCTGTGAGAGGTGCAAGATGAAGATAAAGCACCTCATAGGGATGCTAGTGTTTAGAGAAGGCCTTCAAGATTGGGTGCTTTAGATTCCATAACCTTGCTTCCCTTGAGCATTGAGATGCTAATCTGCATCCCTCGACCCTCAGAGTTAGCAAGATTATGGAATATAAAGAACCTCATTGAGATGCAGGTGCAAGTTTGAGAGGTGCTCCTTCTCCATCCTTGGCGAGGTGCTGCCGCTGAACAGGAGCTTGACTTTGATGATTACAGATCTTGTGTTAACAAAAGATTTGTAATCATCTGGTTCTCTCCTGTTCAGGGGCTCCATACTTGATTCGGGGTGCTTTAAGTTTGCGAGGTGCTCGTTCTTCAAGATTGGGTGTTTATATTCCATCTTGCAGCTCTCACGGTCAAGAAACATATCACATCCCTTGATTGTGAGGGTTGCAAGATGGAAGGTAGAATATCTCACTGAGGGTGAAGTTTTGCCATGTGCTGTATCGTTCTTTAGATTCTATAATCTTTGTACCTCGGAGGATCGAGATGCAGATCTGCTGCTTTGTTTGTGCAAACCACCATATGATACAGAACTGTTATCGCATAGACCTTAATGGAAAATACATAATGAAGTACTACCCAAGTATTAGGTCGATGCTTGATAGCCGAGTCTCATCGGCTCAAAATAGCTGGCACCTAGAGCATTGCCTTTAGAAGAAAAAATAACAACAAAAGACATAGGATCAAAAGTGACATTCATATAGTATATTCTTTACTTATAAGACCCTAGATATAATCTATGGTCTTGGGAAAACATTGTTTACAACATCTTCTGCATGAACGATCACTGCGATAGCATCGACAACATCAGTGAAGTCTCCAATCAGGTCCTCTTGATCTTCCAGCCGATCAGTATCCGAAAAACCAGGTGTTGGATTGTTTTGCTCTGGCAATATTGAAACGCCCTTGATTTCCACAAAGGGAAATCCACAGAAACGAAGTGTAAAATGACGAAACATTCCGTCAATTTACCCAAATCTCAGTGATACATAAAGTCATGCACGAATATCAGAGTACAATAGAGAGTTTTACATAACTTATTATCATCGCCTCGCAGGGCGGAACACACTCACACCAGCATCCGGAACAACATTCGGCGTAGATAGCAGCGGAAAACGATCTTCTAGAACCAGCTTGAGCGTAGAACAGACCCTCTAATCCTCCCAATCGTCGCCCTCGTAGTCGTACTCGGGCTCTGAACCTGTCAAAAATCTATCAGTACTCTTGGTACTGGCCACGCATCCCCCACCCTATGCTTGCAATGCTTTGTGGAAAGTGGAATGCATCGGGAAAGTAGAAAAAGACCTATTTAGGCTGTGGGTTTCCTATGCAAGTCGTTATTATTTTAATAATAAGATATTCATCAGTTTTTATCCCATCTTAGTCACACATTTTTCCCATCCCATCACAACACCTCTCATCTCACTCTCTCTCTAGGCGACGAGATTGACTCCCGCTCAGATCTCGTCTCAATGGCCGAGGCCGGAATCCAACACAAAACCCGGGGGAAAGGTAGAAAGGACTCATCTCTCTAATCAAGTGAAGCGTAGGTCATGGGGATGTCTATATCCGCGGACGCGGCTATACGTATAGATCGATCAGCTCTACAGAGTGTGTACACCTAGTAATCCACAAGATCGCCATCCTCGACGATCCGGCTCATCTAGGCTGATTCCGACTGCCTCCCAACTGGTACAGTACCACCCTACCACTCAGCCCTGGGCCACCCCAGTGTCCACCAAAACGCTGAGACTGTGAGATGTAGTACCGGGCCCCCAAGGTCACTACGCTGTCTTAGGAGGGTGTGGGTCCACATGCCCATACCTCCCTACACTATCACCTTACAACTTAGTAGTAGTGGTACTGCCCTAGTCAGTCGGGTAATCATCTCCCGCCCATCGGAAGCGAGTGGTGTGCACGAAAGTCCCATGGTTCCGGTTCTCAAGACATACTAGTAGGCTCAAAAGCACCGCGTGGTCCCATGGAACTCGATGGAGGGGTCAACGGTGTGGATTAGAGTGTTTAGGGGGCTTGCCCATGGCGGTGGCGGCTTGGCCAGTGTGGTGAGCGGCGGCAAGGCCTCCCCGGCATCTTGGCTCGGGTGGTGGGGTCTTCTACTGATTCGCGACCGCAAGTGGACTGCGAAGATGGGGTCAAAACGATGAAATCGAGCTCTAACCGAACCCTCCACGGTGGTGGCGGCTCGACGCCTCCGGCCAGGGAAAACACCGCCGGCCATGCTACCGGGGGTCTCTCCTTCCCTAACGGTGCGCGTGGTGTGTCCTTCGCCTAGGCGAACCCGTTGGACCTCTTGCTCTTGCCTCTATCGTCTCGAGCCAACAAGGAACGGCCTCGCCATGGTCGTGCTCTAGCCATGGCGGGCACGCTCTGAGCGTCGCCACGATGGTGGCGTTCCCGAGCCGGTACGGCTCGGTAAGGCCGTGTGGAGTGCAAGCGTGTCCGCATGAGTGTGTGTAGGTGCAAACGATGATCAGGCACCGGCCTTGACCGTTCCCGGCATGGATTTGATCACTGCGGTGCCAACGTGCCTACGGTGGCGAATAGAGGAAGTTACGATCGGTGCGGCTCACCTTGGGCTCGTGGTAGGAGGATGGCGGTGTAGTGGTGATTCACGGCAGTGAAGTCGTGTAGCCATGCAGTGACGCTCCCCGGTGAGGTGGAAGGTAGCAGCGTCTCCTTCTTCTCCGGTGTCCCGAGTGGCGGCGGCAATTCGGCTCCTCGCGGCCTTCCCCTTTCTCTTCTCCCCTCCTCCCTCTTCCTTACAGCATGGTGTGGTTGGAGATGAGGCCACCCAAGGCGGCGGTGAAAGGGCGTTGATGCTCGGCTTTTATAGCCAAGCTCCGGTCATGGCGTTGGTGAACGGTGGATTGAGTGGAAGGGGAGAAAGGAGGGCTGTGATGTGCTCTAGGTCAAGGTTTACGATGCTGTGGTGTGGATGGCGATCGATTGCGAGGCTGAAAGCATCTAGGCCCCGAGAGTTGGTTTCGGTAATTGATGACAACGCTTTATTACCATGACTAACGTGTGTTTTGCAGAAACTTTGGTAAGTTAGGTCATGGAGTTGATAACTGCTTTGGGCACTATGGTATTCATGCCCCTTGATGGAAATCGTTTCGGTTTTCAAAGGATTGACGTCAAGATTAAGGACGGTTAGTTCCGGATGTCAAGGTGTTGAGTTACATTCGGAATAGTCGTTAGGATCTTCGCTTTTTCCTTTGGCCGTACTATAAAGGGGGGCATGAGCGAGTAGCTTGACCTAGGTGAGTCTTATGTTTAGGTGTGGTGCACACTTGTCAAACTTAGCACTAGGAAGCTCTAGAATAGCTCAAAGTTCAGTTGGAAGCAACTTGGTTCAAGTTGCGTCGCGTTTCGGAGTGTTTAGAGACGTTTTCCCTTGACCGGATGCGGTGCCTGGCTTGACCGGACGCGTCCGGTCAGTTCTAACCGCTAACTATGTTTCAACGCTGACGACCGGACACGGCCCTTGCGAGGACCGGATGCGGTGTTCAGGCTGACACGTGTCACTTGAGGGAAAGCACCTAATCGGACGCGACTGGAGTGTGATCAGTGCGTCCAGTCACGTTCCAGTAAGGTACTCTGACGACTGGACGCGTCCGGTCATCACTGATCGGACGCGGTCGCACGTCAGGTCAGAGTACAGTAAGTTCCCCGCATGACCGAACGCGTCTGGTCACCCCTGATCGGCGCGTCTGGTCAGCGAAGTTTCAGGTTCTCGACCGTTACGAGCGACCGGCGCGTCCGGTCACCTCGTATTTTGCTGAGTTGGCAGGTAATAGTTGGATTTGACTTTGAGGTGTATAAATACATCCCCATCACCTCTTTTAGAGGTCTCTTGCTCATTTGTTCAGCTGAGAAACACCTTTGGAGTACAAGGGAGTGCAAGAGCTCTAGTGAGGATTGTGGTTTGAGAATCAAAGCTTGAGAGTCCTCCACTAGTGAATAGAGAGTAGCAAGTGTGCATCCACCTTCTCATTAGGTTTGTTGTGGTCAAGTGAGAGTTCTAGCTTGTTACTCTTGGTGATCGCCATCACCTAGACGGCTTGGTGGTGATTGGGAGTTTGGTGATCATCCGACGGAGCTTGTGGATGACCCAACTCATCTTGTGAGCGGTTTTGGGCGATTCACCGCGACGGAGTGTCGAAGAATCAGCCCGTAGAAAACACTTGATCCTTGCGCGGATCAAGGGGGAGCTACACCCTTGCGCGGGTGCTCCAACGAGGACTAGTGGGGAGTGGCGACTCTCTGATACCTCGGGAAAACATCGCCGTGTTCCTTGCCCTTACTTTCAAGTATTTACATTCTCGTATTTACATTCATTGCTTGATTTACTTTCCTAGAATTGCCATGCTAGACTAGGATTGGAAACTAGGGTGCAAAACTTTTACCGGTAGAATCTCTAGGAACACAAGTAGGCACTAGGGGTGAATTCCGGCTTGTAGGATTTAATTCTTGCAATTAATTTTTAGAAAAGCCCAATTCACCCCCCTCTTGGGCATCTTGATCCTTTCAATTAGTATCGGAGCCGAGTTGCTCCTAATTTAGGCTTTACCGCCTAGAGCAAGATGTCTAACGGGGAAGGACCACCTCCCACCTTTGAGGGGGATGATTTTCCATATTGGAAAATCCGTATGGAGGCATACCTCGAAGCCATAGATGTTGGGTGTCTTAGAGCCGCAACCCAAGGGCTTCCCGCTATCAAGGATCGCGCCAACCCAAGTGGTGACGAGGAGAAGTACGACTGGTGGAATGCAAAGGCCAAAAATGCACTCTACCGGGGCTTAGGTAAGGATATCTTCAATCGTGTGCGTAATGCAAAGAACACTCATGAATTGTGGGAAAATCTTTGTGCTCTCCATGAGGGAACTAAGAGTGAGCGTGAGGAACGCTATCTTATTGCTTTAAAGAAAATCAATTCTTTTGAGATGCTTCCCAAAGAAAGTGCTAATGACATGTACACTCGATTGAATGTTCTTGTAGAGGACCTCAATGCTCTTGGGGTCACCCAAATGAGCCAATCGGATGTTGCAAGGAAGATCTTGAGTGTTCTTCCCGTTGAGAAGTATGGTCACATTGTCACTGTGCTTCACCAAAGTGATCTCTCCACCGCAACACTGACACAAGTATTGGGGAAGATCAATGCACATGAGATGTACATGCACATCACGCCGGAAGAGGGCTCATCATCTTCCAAGAAGAAAGACTTGGCCTTCAAAGCTAGCCATGACAAGAAGAAGAAGAAGAAGGGCCAAGCAATGATGGTGCAAGAGAGCAAAAGTGAAAGTGATATTGATGATGCATCACTTGCACTCATGGTGAGGAAGACCACCAAGATGTTAAAGAAGCTCAACAAGAGTGGCATCAAGTTCAATGGCAAGAAAAAGAAATTCTTCACAAGTAGCAAAAGGAAGCCAATCTCGGAGATGGATTGCTACAATTGTGGTGAACTTGGCCACTTAGCTGATCAATGCCCTAGACCTCCAAAAGACAAGTACAAGAACAAGAACAAGGGCAAGAAGAATGATTCAAGTGATGAAGAAGAAGAGAAAAAGAAAAACAAGCCATACAAGAAGAAGGATGGCAAGAAGGAGTTCCACAAGAAGAAGAAGGGAGGAAAAGCATACATTGTTGGTGATTGGCTCACCAACATTGAATCATCTTGTGAGTCCTCCGAAGATGAGAGCGATGATGAGAAAGAGAAGGTTGCCGCATTTGTGATGGGGCCATCATCTTCATCGACATCTTCATCACCACCTTCATCGCCACCTTCACCATCATCGTCCACTACTCACCTATGCCTTATGGCCAAGGGTGAACGAAAGGTACAAAACCATGATAGTGATGATGATGATGATAGTGATAGTGATGATGAATATGACGCACCTTCTTATGATGAACTTGTAAAATTGTTGAACAAATACACTAAAGTCATAAGAAGGACTAGAAATGAAAATGATGAACTCCAAAATGAAAATGAATCACTCTCATCCAAGCTTGAAAGTGCACAAAAGGCTAGTGGTGAGCTCAAAGATCAAAATGAAATTATGTCTTCCACTCTCAAGGAGCTCAAAACTTCTAACAAAGATCTTAGAGATCAACATGATAAACTTGAGAAGAAGCATGATGAGCTCATCACTAGGCATAACTCTCTAAAAGATAAATATACTACATTGAAAATTGACTATGATAGTCTTATGGTTGCTAATGAACTTTCTCTTGAGACACATGATGCTACTAACAAAGTTGTTAAGTTTGATATAGCTACATCATGTGATGACTTGATCATTGAAAGCATTGAGCAAGGTTCTAGTAGCAAAGGCAAGAGTGTGGTTGAGTCAAACAACTATGATGATTATGCCAAGATCAAGAGTGAAAATGAGAAGCTTGTAAATGAGAACAAGAAGCTAAAAGGTTTGATGGCTCTTGAGAAGCAAACAACAATTGAGTCACTTATTGAAGAAAACAAAAAGCTCAAGCAAGAGAAAGAGCATCTCAAGACCGGCCTAAGCAAGTTCACAAGAGGCCAATATTTGCAAAGTGAGCTACTCATGAACACCGTAATGAAGATGGATAGAAGTGGCATTGGTTATTTGGCAAATCAAGAGAAGAAGGCTAAAGCTCAACAACAACAAAGCAAGTCAAAGCCCAAGCCAAAGAGATGTGTTGAGTGTGGACAAGAAGACCATTTTGCTCATGAGTGCAAAACTCCACCACCACAACCCTTGCCCAAGCATGCTAGACCCTTTGTCTTCAATGCTCATTACATGCTAAGAAAAGATTCAAGTGGAAAGATGAAAGTTATGTTCTTGGGTCCCCCAAACAAGAATAGGCCTAAGAAAATATGGGTTGCCAAGTCTCTAGTTGAGAAAGTCAAGGGTCCCTCTCAAGTGTGGGTCCCTAAACAAAAAGCTTGATCTCCTGTGTGTAGGTGAACTACAAGACCGGTGGATCTCATTGGGTTATTGATAGTGGCTGCACTCAACATATGACTGGTGATCCTCGTATGTTCACCTCCATTGAAGAGAATGGGGTATATCAAGAGAAGATCACATTTGGAGATAATTCAAAGAGCAAAGTCAAGGTTATAGGTAAGATTGCAATATCAAATGATCACTCACTCTCAAATGTGCTCTATGTTGCTTCATTGAGTTTCAACTTATTATCCGTTGGGCAACTTTGTGACCTTGGCTTCCAATGCATGTTCACACCTAATGAAGTGGTAGTTTCAAAGATAGATGATAAGCAAGTGATATTCAAAGGCTTTAGATACAATAATCTCTATCTTATTGACTTCACCTCTGAAGATGCAAACTTGATGATATGTTTGTTCACCAAGGCCTCACTTGGATGGCTGTTGGGCATTCTTAACGTCACTACCAAAAGTAGACTTAGTTTTCTAATTCTGATAACGGCGCCAAAAAATGCCAAACCTATCCCTCATGCCACTTAAGCCAAGTTGTCATCCCCAGCATGACACGAGAGACGCGGTATTGAAATATGCAATTGCTCATCAAGATAAATAATAAAAGGGATCTGCAAGCGCACAGATTAATACCGATGTAGCATTTTAACTGGAAAGTATTCCAGGTATCGTTATTTATATTTTTACCACTGGGAAGGGATTTCTAAGTATCATGGTTGATAATGGAATGAGAATTTGGAACTGAGTACACATCATTGCATGTATAACCGAGAGTATTTATCAATCTCTTTATACAGGTATAAATGTCACATTAAGTAAAGGTAAAGTGATAATGGTGACAAAGATAATTAATCTGATCAGCTAGCCACATATAATAATGATAAGCACCTCAACAGATATTCTAGCAAGTCATTAGCATGGAATTAGGATGAACTACAAAGATATTCCCTAAGTTATTATTAACTATAAAGTCTAGCATATCATAGTTAGTGCAATTATACTTGGCAATCATGGTGAGAAAAGACTATATCCATGCATAGTGAATATTAGCAAGGAAGATGAAGAACATAGCAATCACTCCCCTGTAATAGTGTTGCTCTGCCTACACGAGAGGGGGACTATATAAGAATCAATGAAGTTGTCACTATCGCGAACTACCCCACAATCCGGCATATAGGGTGCAATCGCAGATAAATACGGTATAGACACCACGTCTACACAATAATTATCATTCACCCACTGTACACATGGATAAACGCTATACGATCCTAGGCATGTATATAATTCCAATCTAACTAAGCCAAGCATATAACTATGATAAACTAAGAACAATATAATTGCAAATATAATCAAGTAGAGCAAAGTCATAACCAATATATTGAAATAGAACAAAGTCATATTCATAATATTGAAGAACAATGATGAACAATTGAAGAACAATAGAGGAATTACCAAGAATCCTCTTGACAGATCCGGGAACCAATCGAAGATTGACTCCTTCTAGTTCTAATCCTATGTAGCTATGCTAACTAGAGATCTAGTTGATGTGGTGGCTCTAGGGCTTGATCAGAGGCTCTCCTCCTGAATTAGGGTTTGAAGTATGAGACGAGGGCCTCTCCTCCAGGGGCAGGGGCCTTGCTTATATAGCCCTTTCGGATGAATCTGGGCCGTCGGATCAAACCGACATTGAACAGACGGTTTTCCTTGATCCTCTAGGTCGGTGGAGCATAATCCTCGAGGCGGAGCCTGATTGGCTCCGGGGCCAGGGCGGGCGCCCTGTGTCCGGCTCCGTTACGCCTCCCGTTCGTTCTTGTGGCTTCTGGACTCTTCTAGATGTAAGATAATTACGTGTTTGGTTAATATCCCATCATTAATCTGACATGTGGGCCTTTCTTCCGTATTTCCTGATAACCCCCTGCAGAAATAGATAAATAGCAAAACTCATGGAATTCTGTCAGATAAAACCCTAAGTCTAGGTGTTGGTTTCATTTGGATCCTTTTCTCTATTTATTTGATAGTTATAATTGATACTTAAGGACCGTCAACAAACTCCCCCAAGCTTACCTCTTGCTCGTCCCTGAGTAAGGAGAGACTCAGTAGTTGTTGAAATGCCTTTGAATTTTGACGGTACACATGCTTTCAAATAGAGTCTCATCTCTGAGTTAAAGTAAACTGTCAAGACTTAAAACTTACTCATTATACCTTTCACCATGGGGCTTGCAACCGTCACCTTTGTCTTGAGCGGTTAAAAGATAGAACAGTCTAGTCAAGCGCCATGTCTCTTATTCTTGATTAGCTATAGCTCTTGGAGTTTTTTGCAGATTTTCAAATAAAACTCAGAGATTCCTTGTATGACTCTCTCAGGTCTCTCTTTTGTGGTATTTCTGGATCCTCACCAAGGCAGTAATAATGTCTGCCTTCTCTCAAAGCAAAGTATGTAGTATTTGTGGTATAAGGCAGAGTGACATTGCCTTCTCTCTCATCCTATTCTAATAAGGCTTTTGATATCTGGAGCTCATCGGTGGGAGATAAAGTATACATACTTACAAGACATTTATTGCATAGTCAAACCATGGATCCAGAGAAACAAGCCAATAAGTCAAATCAAGATGTGCATGTGTGGCGAATAAATGGTGTATGGTGGTAGTGATGATAACAATGATGAAAGTCTAATTCTACTTTTGCTCTTTTTGAGGGGATACGTACCTTTATTGCTTTTAAAGCTCTTGAGGAGAATGAGGTGCTATATATTTTCTTTTTTTTTCTCAGGTGGGTATCTTGTACCCCTAATTCTACTGTCGGACACTTGTCCATTTTTACCTCTCTTCTCACACTTTTTCTTTTTTTTTTCATCGAGGTTCCGAGCACTTGCTCCTTTTTATTTCCTCGTATCTTTTTCTTTTCGAGGTTCCGGGCACTTGCCCCTTTTTATTTCCTCGTATAGAGCACTCATCTCCTTAGAACAATATAGCAAGTGGTAGTAACCAAAATAGCTTGAGCATTTATTTCACAGGGGATAACAAGAATGGGAAAATATTTTTGGCTATTCTCTCCCGGATTAGGAGTAGAATAATTTTATGTGGATCTGAAGATGAGAATGAGTGGATATATGTGGATGCGTACTTCCGGAGTAGAAGCAGCATGTATGAGTGATCGTGCAAGTGAATCTTGATTTTAACCGCATGACAAGCTCCTAAGGGTCTACACAGCTTGACTACACTCAATGCTCATAAGCAGTAAAAAGTAAAGGTATGGCTTAAAGTCTAGCAAGCATGTATGTATGGCTGTGGTAGGAACTTAAACTCTCATCATACAGGAACTCATCATGTAGCATTTTAAGATTTTGAAAGATAAAATTCTCCAGAATTCTAGCATCTCTAGGAATAGATAAACAGCAGCTCAACCTTCCCATATCATATCCGTTAACAACTTAGACTTTAGATCAAGTTCTCTTCCCACAAGTTCAGGTTTAGAGCAAGCTTTAAATGATAACAGTTATGTCTAAACTTAGAGAGAGGACTTCAAATTTGAAAGTTAGGCAAAGCAACTATTCATCATATCCATGCTAGAGTTTTATTATTATCTAGATTCAGTTTAGCATAGCCACTTTATTTATTTATTAAAACACACTAAGCAAAAGATATAGGTATATATATAAGCACAAAATCTTTATTTGGTTTTTTTTTCATAGTTTTGTATATTTTTATTTTTATAGGGTAGAAGTATATATAAATATAAAGATAAAGATAGAAATACTTAGCAAGATAATGGAGGTGCTCTCCCCCAAGCTGGATCTTGACATAATCTCTTCTGATGTAGCTAGCAGATGGCGGAGGTGTATTTGAAAGTCGGCAGCACCCTGACAGCGATTAGAATGTCCTCCGTCTACTAGTCTCCTTGAATTCTGTGAAACTCAAATAGACAACAAAGCTTTGTGGAACTAATTAAGTGTTTAGCATAAATATCTAGCCTTTATCATGCTGAGCCTCCTTGATTTTTTTATGTTTTTTTTCTTTTATAAAGCAGAAGAAAATATTTATGTATTTATTATATATATATTTTTTTTATGCCACCACAGTGAATGTACTTATGGGTTTTATGCCACTCGCATACTCACATGGGGCTTTAGGGTTTTTAACATTTTTATTTTCTTTTTAAGATAGTATGAATATGATTAACTAAGCAAACTATTTAAGATAAAGTAAATAATTAAAAGGAAAGGATAACTACCAAGTTACCTCTTGGCAAGGCGTTCGGTGTTTTTAAGTCCTCCGAACGGGACTCTTATTCGTTCAGTCGTCCTGGGACTTGGTGGATGGCGTAGTCGGTGGTTCCGGCGGCGCCTCTTCTTCATGTACAACTGTCTTTTCTTTCCATACCTGTCTCGGTGCTTTAGTCTCCTCAGGACAGTGTTGGTTGAGTGGTATGTCTTCAGATCTTACCACTTCTCCTTCATAATCTGCCCATCCGTCCTTGATGACCTGTTGCTTCTGATTGTGGTTACGCCGCCTTCTTCTTGTCCTGACCTGCTTGGATTCTTCAAATACATAGTTAGGGTCAGTAAAGTAAAGACGTACCTTCTCAGAGGGGAAGTGCATGTGGACTTCTCCAGTTCCAATGTAAATGATTGCTTTGACAGTACTTAGGAATGGTCTTCCAAGGATGATGGGTGGATCATATTCATCTTCTCCCATGTCAATAACCTGAAAGTCTGTATGGACAAAGTGATCGTCTATCTTGACAGGGACGTCAGTTACTGTACCTTCGACCTGTCGGAATGTCTGATCTGCCATCTGGAGCTGAATATATGTTGGGTTTAAGGGCATGGTTCCGAACAGAAGTTCATAGGTGACCTTGGCCATTATGTTGACGCCCGACCCAGTGTCTCAAAGTGTCTTGTAGAAGTGGGACCCATTAAAGGAGCAATAAATGCTTGGCATACCTGGGTCGTCCTTCTTAGGCAAGAACGGTGACTTGAGTTGGCGATCTTGACCTTTGTGCACGGTAGTGACCATCTTAGCTGTCTCGGTCCATACTTGCTTCTTACTCTTGTTCCTCCTGTTGGTCCTCTTCCTTGGTTCATATTGGGGTTGCTCTGGGATTTGTTCGGTCTTGTTCTTGAAGGAAAACGTTTCCTTCCTCCCCTTGATGTAGAAACTGATCTTAGCAGCACTAGCATAGATGACAGCTCCCGCGGTGTTCAGGAATGGTCTCTCTAGGATGACGGGAGCCCTCTCATCAGAACCGGTCTCTATCACTACGAAGTCTGCTAGAGCGTACGAGGAACCCACTCGGACACAGATGTTCTTCAATATTCCTCTCGGAAAACTCAGTGTCCTATCTGCAAGCTGCAAACACATGGTTGTTTCTAATAATGGTTGTGAAAAGAGTTTTTCATAGAGTACCCTGGGCATGATGTTGACGCTGGAGCCAAAGTCACAGAGTGCTTTTGGGAAGTCTCGCATGCCGATGGAGATCGGGATGACGGGGCGTCCTGGATCGCCTCTCTTGACCGGCAGATGGTCAGTACTTACTTCCACGATAGGGTTACTCCAGTAATCTCCTGCATCAAACATGTCTACAAGATTTGCAGATTCTAGTCCTTCCGGTTGTGATGGTATACCGGGGTTAGTAGCAGGAACAGCAGCAGCTATTTGATTCAACTGAGATTCAATCATTTTATTAAAGCTAATCTGGTTCTTGATGGCAGTAGAGAAATTATCCATTCTATTATTTATATTTTTTAGTATTTTATCATTAGATGCCAATTTCTTAGACAGGTTATCCATTAGCTTTCCTTGGTTGGACACTAACTCTCTCAAAGGTGGATAATTGTTATTATTATTGAAAGAATTGTTACCTTGGTAATTACCTGAGTAGTTAGGCCTCTATTGATTCCAACCTTGATTCTGCTGAGGACGGTTGTAGTAGTTGTTGTTATTGTTGATGTAGTTCACGTCCTCCAGCAACTCAGGACAGTGATTGCCCGAGTGTCCAGTACCTCCACACTCCTCACAAGTCATGTGGGAGTCGTAGACGTGCATGACTTCTTTCTTTTCTCCAGCTCGATCATCGAGCTTCTTCATGAGTTGGTCTAGCTTGGCAGACTGCATGTCTACCTCCTTGAGCTGGTGCATACCTCCACCTCTCTTGCGTGTCTGAGTTCTTTCTTCATTCCAACCTTGGTTGGATGCCATCTTCTCCACAAGAGCTGTGGCTTGAGGTATGGTGAGTGATAGGAATGCTCCTCCAGCTGTAGCATCCATTGTTTCACGGGCACTGTTAATGAGCCCATGATAAAATGTCTACATCAGTAGCCAGCTTTCCATTCCATGATGGGGACATTCTAGGATGTAGTCTTGGAAACGCTCCTATGCTTCCGGAACAGATTCATCATGTTGTTGCTGAAAACTTGTAATCTTCCCACGGAGAGCATTGGTCTTGCCCATGGGAAAGAATTTGGCCAGAAAGTTCGTGGAGCAGAGTGCCCACGTAGTGTTCTTCTCCTTTGTAGCATAGAACCACTGCTTCGCTCTCCCCAACAGTGAGAATGGGAAAAGGCGAAGTAGTATGGCGTCTCTGGGGACTTCAGCCATGGTGAAAGTGCTGCAGATCTCCAGGAAGTGTTGAAGATGAGCACTAGCGTCTTCATGTGGCTTCCCACAGAACTGGTTAGCTTGCACCATGTTGATGAGCCCAGGCTTGAGCTCGAAGTTGCGGTCGATCTCCCCAGCAGGTCCAGTGTGGATGTTGTCCGTAGTGGGAGCTGAGAACTCACGGATCGACTTGTTCGCCATGGCTTCGAATTCAGTCGACAAATTCCGGATGAAACTTCGGCGGTCTTCGGATTTGGATGAAGCTTTGTGCTGAAGTGTTGACGATGTCTTCTTGAGCTTGGCTCTTGTTCTTCTGAATAAGGCTTCGGGATCATCAACAAAGTTGTCTGGAAGATGTCTTCTATTCATGCATCACCCTACAATAAATAATCAAAATGGAAAATACAGGGGTAAAACTGTATAAGAGAATTGATAAGCTCGATCAGATTAGTGATGCAAATGATGACTCAAAGTTTCATATTCATTCCTACTTAGTAATCAACCTTCCCCGGCAACGGCGCCAAAAATGCTTGTTGGGCATTCTTAACGTCACTACCAAAAGTAGACTTAGTTTTCTAATTCTGATAACGGCGCCAAAAAATGCCAAACCTATCCCTCATGCCACTTAAGCCAAGTTGTCATCCCCAGCATGACACGAGAGACGCGGTATTGAAATATGCAATTGCTCATCAAGATAAATAATAAAAGGGATCTGCAAGCGCACAGATTAATACTGATGTAGCATTTTAACCGGGAAGTATTCCAGGTATCGTTATTTATATTTTTACCACTGGGAAGGGATTTCTAAGTATCATGGTTGATAATGGAATGAGAATTTGGAACTGAGTACACATCATTGCATGTATAACCGAGAGTATTTATCAATCTCTTTATACAGGTATAAATGTCACATTAAGTAAAGGTAAAGTGATAATGGTGACAAAGATAATTAATCTGATCAGCTAGCCACATATAATAATGATAAGCACCTCAACAGATATTCTAGCAAGTCATTAGCATGGAATTAGGATGAACTACAAAGATATTCCCTAAGTTATTATTAACTATAAAGTCTAGCATATCATAGTTAGTGCAATTATACTTGGCAATCATGGTGAGAAAAGACTATATCCATGCATAGTGAATATTAGCAAGGAAGATGAAGAACATAGCAATCACTCCCCTGTAATAGTGTTGCTCTGCCTACACGAGAGGGGGACTATATAAGAATCAACGAAGTTGTCACTATCGCGAACTACCCCACAATCCGGCATATAGGGTGCAATCGCAGATAAATACGGTATAGACACCATGTCTACACAATAATTATCATTCACCCACTGTACACATGGATAAACGCTATACGATCCTAGGCATGTATATAATTCCAATCTAACTAAGCCAAGCATATAACTATGATAAACTAAGAACAATATAATTGCAAATATAATCAAGTAGAGCAAAGTCATAACCAATATATTGAAATAGAACAAAGTCATATTCATAATATTGAAGAACAATGATGAACAATTGAAGAACAATAGAGGAATTACCAAGAATCCTCTTGACAGATCCAGGAACCAATCGAAGATTGACTCCTTCTAGTTCTAATCCTATGTAGCTATGCTAACTAGAGATCTAGTTGATGTGGTGGCTCTAGGGCTTGATCAGAGGCTCTCCTCCTGAATTAGGGTTTGAAGTATGAGACGAGGGCCTCTCCTCCAGGGGCAAGGGCCTTGCTTATATAGCCCTTTCGGATGAATCTGGGCCGTCGGATCAAACCGATATTGAACGGACGGTTTTCCTTGATCCTCTAGGTCGGTGGAGCATAATCCTCGAGGCGGAGCCTGATTGGCTCCGAGGCCAGGGCGGGCGCCCTGTCTCCTGCTCCGTTACGCCTCCCGTTCGTTCTCGTGGCTTCTGGACTCTTCTAGATGTAAGATAATTACGTGTTCGGTTAATATCCCGTCATTAATCCGATATGTGGGCCTTTCTTCCGTATTTCCTGATAACCCCCTGCAGAAATAGATAAACAACAAAACTCGTGGAATTCTGTCAGATAAAACCCTAAGTCTAGGTGTTGGTTTCATTTGGATCCTTTTCTCTATTTATTTGATAGTTAATACTTAAGGACCGTCAACAATGGCTTTGGCATAGGAGGCTTGCTCATGTTGGAATGAACACTCTCAACAAGCTATTGAAGAAAGAACTAGTGAGAGGATTGAAGGATGTAAAGTTTGAAAAGGACAAACCTTGTAGTGCATGTCAAGCGGGCAAACAAGTTGCAAACACTCATCCAACCAAAGCTTATATGTTAACTTCAAGAGTGCTAGAACTCCTACACATAGATTTGTTTGGGCCTACAACCTACAAGAGCTTGGGTGGAAATCTCTATTGTCTTGTGATAGTGGATGACTACTCAAGATACACATGGACCTTCTTCCTTCATGACAAATCCAAAGTGGCAAATTGCTTCAAGAAGTTTGCAAAGAGAGCTCAAAATAAATTTGAAGTCAAGATAAAGAAGATTAGAAGTGACAATGGGAAAGAGTTTAACAACACAAACATTGAAGCTTATTGTGATGAAATTAGAATCAAGCATGAAGTCTCTTCAACCTACACTCCACAACAAAATGGTGTAGTTGAGAGAAAGAACCGGACTTTGATCACCCTTGCAACAATAATGTTAGATGAGTACAACACTCCGAAGAAGTTGTGGGCCGAGGCAATCAACACCGCATGCTATGCTTCAAATCGCCTCTTCCTACAAAAGTTTCTTGGCAAGACCCCCTATGAGTTGCTAAATGGGAAGAAGCCGGACGTCTCATTCTTCTAGGTTTTTGGTTGTAAATGCTACATCTACAAGAAGCATCAACACCTAGGGAAGTTTCAAAGACGTTGTGATATTGGTTTTCTTGTTGGTTACTCATCAAAGTCCAAAGCATATAGAGTATTTAACCATGCCACCGGTTTGGTTGAAGAAACATATGATGTGGAATTTGATGAATCTAACGGCTCCCAAGGAGCAATTGAGAATTGTGATGATGTAGGTGATGAACCCTTGAGGGAGGAATGAAGAACATGCCGGTGGGAGACATCAAGCCAAAAGATGATGAAGACGATGTGCAAATTGTCAATCCACCATCTTCATCACATGTGCCTCAAGATGATGACAAAAATGAGAGAGTTGAAAATGAAGACACTCATGTCTCTCATGAACAAGCCGAGGCACAAGCTCAAGATGTTGATGCTCCCCATCCTCCTCCTCAAGTGGTTGATAGAAGAACCTCACCTCTACTTCAAGCACATCCACAAGATCTCATCATAGGGAGTCCTACTAAGGGAGTAATGACTCGATCTCAAAAGCTAGCTTCTTTTGTTGAACATCACTCTTTTGTCTCTTGTGTTGAACCTAAGAATGTAGAAGAAGCTCTTCAAGATCCGGATTGGGTGAATGCTATGCATGAAAAATTGAACAACTTCACCCGCAATCAAGTATGGACACTTGAAGAGCATCCAAAAGGTGCAAGAGTCATTGGAACCAAGTGGGTGTTCTGCAACAAGCAAGATGACCAAGGCATAGTAGTGAGGAACAAGGCAAGACTAGTTGCAAAGGGGTTCTCTCAAGTTGAAGGTCTTGTTTTTGGAGAGACTTTTGCACCCGTTGCAAGATTTGAAGCCATTCGTATCCTCCTTGCATATGCATCACATCATGATATGAAACTATATCAAATGGATGTGAAAAGTGCATTCTTAAATTGCTTCATAAATGAACTAGTCTATGTTAATCAACCTCCCGGGTTTGAAGACCCTAGATATCCTAATCATGTTTATAGGTTGTCCAAGGTGCTATATGGGCTCAAGCAAGCCCCTAGAGCGTGGTATGAGCGCCTCTGGGACTTCCTCATTGAGAAGGGCTTCACCATTGGGAAGGTCGACACCACACTATTCACCAAGAAGCTTAATGGGGAGATCTTCATTTGTCAAGTTTATGTTGATGATATCATCTTCGGATCAACAAATGAAGAATATTGAAAGGAATTTGGTGAATCGATGTCGAAGGAGTTCGAGATGTCTATGATTGGTGAGCTCACATTCTTCCTTGGTTTTCAAGTCAAGCAAATGAGAGAAGGGATTTTCCTCTCTCAAGAAAAGTATACCAAGGATCTTCTCAAAAGATTCAAGATGGAAGAATGCAAACCAATCAAGACCCCAATGCCATCTAATGGACATCTCGACCTAGATGAGGGAGGTAAACCGGTTGATCAAACTCTCTACCGTTCTATGATTGGTAGCTTGTTGTACCTTACCGCATCTAGGCCCGATATCATGTTTAGTGTGTGCATGTGTGCTCGCTTCCAAGCATGCCCTAAGGAACCTCACTTAAGTGCCGTAAAAAGAATCTTAAGATATCTTAAGCACACCCCAAGCATTGGTCTTTGGTATCTCAAAGGAGCTAGATTCCAACTAGTTGGCTATTCCGATTTGGATTATGCCGGTTGCAAAATTGATAGAAAAAGCACATCCGGAGGGTGCCATTTGCTTGGGAGGTCTTTAGTATCTTGGTCATCTAAGAAGCAAAATAGTGTGGCTTTGTCCACCTACAAGACGGAATACATTGCCGTGGGGGCTTGTTGTGCACAAATCTTATACATGAAGCAAACCCTCCTAGACTATGGAGTTGTTCTTGAAAAGGTGCCACTTTTATGTGACAATGAAAGTGCCGTTAAAATTGCTAATAATCCGGTACAACACTCTCGCACCAAGCACATTGATATCCGCCACCACTTTCTAAGAGATCACGTTGCTAAAAATGATATATCACTAGAAGGTGTAAGAAGTGAAAATCAATTAGCGGATATCTTCACTAAACCCTTAGATGAGGCTACTTTTTGTAGGTTGAGAAGTGAACTTAATATGCTTGACTATAGTAACTTTAAAAAATGAGCTTGTGTTGTCCCTTGCATTGCATTGTATTATATGTCATGTTTAAATTTCTCGCAATGCATCTAGGGCTTGTCTAACACGGTTACGATAACCCTCCTTTTGGAGGAGTGAAGAAGCCTAACCGTTGATCAAACTTGACAAGCAACCTAGCTTTACTTACTTGTATTGCATTGCATATGCATGGTTGTTGCTTTGTCGTTTCTTTTCGGTTTGGCTTTGAGCAACCTCTGTGTTCGTCCATGAATAGAGAGAGCATTTGACGCTCCTAAGGGTTCACAAACTCTATTGCATGGCCATACATTGCTCCTCAAGTGTTTATTGCTTATTTTCCTAAAAACAATACTAGCCTAAGGCAAATTATTTTGAAAAACTTGAGGGTTTGAGTGAGGTCACTCATATCAGGTTCCAATTGGTGTTTATTTGAGTCTCTTTGAATTGGAACTTGATTGGGAGAAGTCGCATCGAAGATCGGATTGAAGAAAGGCGAAAAATAGCGACCGGACGCTGGACTGGACGCTGTACTAGACGCAGTGATGCTTCACCACCGTGTCTGGTTCCGGCGACCACCAGCGCGTTCGGTCATCCAGAAGACTTCCTGCTGACCTTGTGACCGGACGCTGCACCAAACGTGACGTTGTTGACCACCGCGTCCGGTCATGCGTGATGATTTTCTTGGATGACCCTCGACCGGACTCTGTCCGCGTCCGGTCAGTCCTAACCGGACGTGTCCGATCGCTCCAGGAGCTTACTGGAGTGTGACCGGACGCTGCACCACCGCATCCGGTCATTCGACCACCGCGTCCGGTCAGTGCGCGCCAAGCGGATCTGAGTCCTCATATAACCTTTCGTCTTCGAGCCGGTTTTCTTTTCAATCCACCGTCGCACCGCCGCTGCTCCCGTGCCCTAATCACCGTACTCGCCAGATTCGCCGCCCGGGCACTCCACCGTTGCCGCTGCCTCGCCCTGCCGTGCTACCCTGCCGCGCCTGCCTTGCCCAGCCGCGCTGCCCTGCCGCGCCTGCGCCGCGCCAGCTCTGCCTCGCTGCGCCGTCGCCTTGCTGCGCCGCCGTCGCAGTGCCGCGCCGCCGCTGCTGTCCGCTGCCCGCATTTGCCTCACCGTGTCTCCACCGCAGCTCCCACGAGCCCCCTGTGCCAAGCCTCCAACCCTAGGCTCCATCAATCATCCATCTACCGAGCTTCTTTTCTAAGGTTTTCCCTAACCCTAGTTCGAAGGTGAAAAACTCGTTCCTTTTCGCTTTCAATCGTTCAATTCATTCGTTAGGGTTTACCTTGACCGTCACTTTCCATCGCTTATCATCGTCACTTGTTTCGGTCCTTTCAGCGCTCGTCCGGCGTATTCAGCAAATCTCGCAAACTAGGTCATCTCACCTCGTCACCGGTTTCTCGTCGATCCGAGGTAGCCATCGCGTTTCGATTCACATCTTATCTTATATGCTTGCTACTTAGGGTTTCGTACCTTTTAGATTATATATGTTGCTTATTGTAGATCCATCTATTCCGTCTTTTCAGCGAGTTTGTCGGTGTGTCGGGGTGACTGCAGTTCAGTGCTTGAATCCAAGGCCAAGCCTACGGATACAGATTGAGGCCAAGCCTCTAGAGTGATAGTACATCATCTTTCAAAGATTCCCGACAGTCATCAGTATGGTTCGCTGCAAGAACGCTGGGGGTGCTCCTAGTGACGAGGACGAGAGTCCTCCTCGTATGTCTGAGGTTGCGCGTGGTAAGCGCATAAAGGTTATGGCCAGAAAGAAGAAGAAGACCCTTACAGATGCAGAGATCGCTCAGGCAGTCGCAGATGCAGCTGAGCAGGTAGAAAGGGGAGGCAGGAGTAGTGGTATTCGCATTGGCGAGTGTCGCTTTCATCTTGAAGGTCGACAGCTTGGTACAGAGGCTACAGAGGCCACAGAGGGGACAGAGGGGACTGAGGATATGTCAGTTGATCCACCTGCAGAGGCTCTAGAGGAGACAGAGGAGCAGCCAGCTCAGACTCCACCGCGTCATCGCTCTACACGTACGCGAGCTCAGGTGACTCCTAGGCCAGAGGGCTAGCGTCGTAGAGGACGTCCACCTCCCACGCCCCCAGTCGAGCACTTTGGCTTGAGGGGAGCTACAACACGTCAGGTGCAGGGCCTAAGGTTCGTTGAGGTCAGCCGGTGGTTCCCACCTGTGAGGGATTCCAGAGCTTCAGAGGGATTCTATACACCTCTACAGGAGGATTTCTATAGAGCCTATGTTGACAGTGGGATTGCTTTTCAACCACAGAGGGTCTGTCGTATTGAGTCACTTGTTGAGGTAGTGGGTGAGTAGCTTCGTCCGCACCTGTCATTTCTTTCGGGCTTATCTGACTTTCTTGGACGGACAGGAGCATACTGCGGCACTTGGGTCAGGGAGTTCTATGCCTCACTATGGATTGATCCGGCCCATGAGTTCATACACTTTGCATTCCGAGGTCGTGACCGCAGACTGTACAGCACCAGAGTGTGGGAGATTCTTAGACTCCCAGCTTCAGACACGAAGATACATCAGCTTTGCTTTGGTCAGACTGCTCCACCTAGACGCCCTCACGGCGGGACAGTGCCTCCTACTGATCTGATCCGACCCTGCTTCCGTGAGCCTTTTGGCGAAGGGTCTCGTCGCACACCCGCCAGCTTGACACCTCTTGCCAGAGTCCTGGATGCTATTGTTAGGCGTACACTTCTTCCCAGGTTGGGCTACCAAGAGGGATTGACCAGGATGCAGCTATGGGTAGTACATCACCTTCTCTCACAGACACCGTTTGATATATGGGATCTTGTGCTAAGTGAGATGGAGGACACCTTGGCAGAAGGCTTCAGGGGACACCGTCAGCTGGCCTATGCTCATTGGATATGCTTCATCATCAGATCTGCACTTGAGCTACATTCAGAGATTAGAGCTGAGATATCTGATACTACCACTGCCTTTCCAGAGTATGATATCCATCAGCTATGGGCTTCTGTCACCAGAGAGCAGGCCCTAGTGCTAGGACAGCGAGAGAGACCTGAGGTGCCAGAGACAGCAGCTGAGTAGGACACGACCGTTGAGGGTCTTGCTGAGGCAGAGCTTGCAGATCTAGATGCTCAGCCTACTGATCTAGCTGAGGATGAGGCCTCTGACAGCACTGATGAGGATTATCAGCCCATCCCAGGTATCGCTCTCCTCGATCTCACGACCACGAGGCCGGTGGCTTTGGTTCAGCCTCCCGCTCAGACCCAGCCATGGTGGCTATTCTTGAGAGGCTGACCTAGGCACAGGAGTGACAGGAGCTTCAGCTACAGAGACAGGCTCAGGACACAGCTGCCATTTTTGCTCAGATACAGACTCGACAGGATGAGTTCCAGAGACAGCAGCTTGAGATCCAGCGCCAGCAGGTTGAGATGCGGCGACAGCAATACGAGATGCAGCGACAGCATGCAGCAAGCCAGCAGCAGTACCTAGAGCTTCTACATCACTTGGTCACAGTCGGGGTTCCTCCACCTGCATCTGTCCTGACTCTAGATTTACAGTCTAGTGGACCTTCGAGTCAGGGATAGCCGAGCTTTCAGTTCACCTCTCCACAGCAGCAGGTCCCCTAGTCATTTTAGTCCCCGAGCTACACACCTATTCAGACGGGGTTCACTCCTTTAGACCAGCCTCGGCCTCACCTACTGATAGACACACCGTTTGGTGATTTGAGTGCCACCTACAGCGAGTTGACTGGTCAGCCGACGCCCTCGCACACCACTCTAGCTACTTCTTCAGGGTTGTCTACTTCAGAGGCAGCTGTTCCTCCTGTGACAGGGATGGGTACTACATAGACTATACCTTCGTCAGTTGCCTCGAACGATCCCCTAGCTGTTGGCTCACTTCAGGCTCAGGTCACAAAGACTACTCCACTAGTTGCTACTTCGTCAGCACCTGTTCCTGTTGATCAGACCTAGACCGCTTCACAGCCGCGTGCTTCTTCAGAGGGTCAGCCTGACAACTCTGAGTCCGAGGAAGATACTTCTCAGTTCGTGATTACTCCGCGCTCCTCGGCACCCGACTCGACTCCGTTTGTTCCCCCGTCAGGTCCTTAGATTAGTTTTTGGCGGTTGATGCCAAAGGGGGAGAGAGAGTAGATTTAGGGGGAGTTTTGATAGAGGGTTTTCGTTCTTATTTGTGTGCTACATTCATGCATCATGTTTACATTCTAGTACTTGCATTCTTGTGACATGTGGTCATGTGAGAAACTTTGAGTCTTTATGGTCTATCTAGTCATCCTTTTAATTCATGTCACTTGGTTGGTTATAGCTCATAAGGTTGTGCTTCCGTGCCTTACTCCGATTTCTTTTGAGCTATCCTTTTATGTGTACTAACGCTTTATGTTTCATCTTATGAGTACACTCTTTTGGCTTGGGGCACATAAGCAATTCCTAACCCCTTGTGCTTATTGCTTTTTGCTTATGTGAACCAAGCATGTTCGAAAACCTCAACTCCTATCTTTTGAATCTTAGTGTTGTCATCAATCACCAAAAAGGGGGAGATTGAAAGCATCTAGGCCCCGAGAGTTGGTTTCGGTAATTGATGACAACGCTTTATTACCATGACTAACGTGTGTTTTGCAGAAACTTTGGTAAGTTAGGTCATGGAGTTGATAACTGCTTTGGGCACTATGGTATTCATGCCCCTTGATGGAAATCATTTTGGTTTTCAAAGGATTGATGTCAAGATTAAGGACGGTTAGTTCCGGATGTAAAGGTGTTGAGTTACATTCGGAATAGTCGTTAAGATCTTCGCTTTTCCTTTGGCCGTACTATAAAGGGGGGCATGAGCGAGTAGCTTGACCTAGGTGAGTCTTATGTTTAGGTGTGTTGCACACTTGTCAAACTTAGCACTAGGAAGCTCTAGAATAGCTCAAAGTTCAGTTGGAAGCAACTTGGTTCAAGTTGCGTCGCGTTTCGGAGTGTTTAGAGACGTTTTCCCTTGACCGGACGCGGTGCCTAGCTTGACCGGACGCGTCCGGTCAGTTCTAACCACTAACTGTGTTTCAGCGCTGACGACCGAACGCGGCCCTTGCGAGGACCGGACGCGGTGTTCAGGCTGACACGTGTCACTTGAGGGAAACCACCTAATCGGACGCGATTGGATTGTGATTGGCGCGTCCGGTCACGTTCCAGTAAGGTACTCTGACGACCGGACGCGTCCGGTCATCACTAATCGGATGCGATCGCGCGTCAAGTAAGAGTACAGTAAGCTCCCTGCACGACCGGATGCGTCTGGTCACCCCTGATCGGCGCGTCCGGTCACTCAGCCGAAGTTTTAGGTTCTCGACCGTTATGAGCGACCGGCACGTCTGGTCACCTCATATTTTGCTGAGTTGGCAGGTAACAGTTGGATTTGACTGTGGGGTGTATAAATACATCCCCATCACCTCTTTTAGAGGTCTCTTGCTCATTTGTTCAGCTGAGAAACACCTTTGGAGTGCAAGGGAGTGCAAGAGCTCTAGTGAGGATTGTGGTTTGAGAATCAAAGCTTGAGAGTCCTCCACTAGTGAATAGAGAGTAGCAAGTGTGCATCCACCTTCTCATTAGGCTCGTTGTGGTCAAGTGAGAGTTCTAGCTTGTTACTCTTGGTGATCGCCATCACCTAGACGGCTTGGTGGTGATTGGGAGTTTGGTGATCATCCGGCGGAGCTTGTGGATGACCCAACTCATCTTGTGAGCGATTTTGGGCGATTCACCGCGACGGAGTGTCGAAGAATCATCCCGTAGAAAGCACTTGATCCTTGCGTGGATCAAGGGGGAGCTACACCCTTGCGCGGGTGCTCCAACGAGGACTAGTGGGGAGTGGCGACTCTCCGATACCTCGGGAAAACATCGCCATGTTCCTTGCCCTTACTTTCAAGCATTTACATTCTCGTATTTACATTCATTGCTTGATTTACTTTCCTAGAATTGCCATGCTAGACTAGGTTTGGAAACTAGGGTGCAAAACTTTTACCGGTAGAATCTCTAGGAACACAAGTAGGCACTAGGGGTGAATTTCGGCTTGTAGGATTAAATTCTTGCAATTATTTTTAGAAAAGCCCAATTCACCCCCCCTCTTGGGCATCTTGATCCTTTTAGAGCCTAAGTCGAATCTTTGGCGGTTTTGGCGTGTCAGAAAATAGCAGGCTCCTTTGTGGTCCATGGCGGTGCCATGTGCGCGTGTGGGGGTATGATGGTGGGGCAAGGTGTGTGTGCGGCTGGCGTGCGAAAACGGCTCGGTGGCTTGGCGCGCAAGGCGACTGGCAGGGGACAGGGGGAATCTCCCCTCGCTGTTTGCGTGTTCTTGTCCCCCCGCCATTTGCTCTGTTTTCCGATCGGTGAAGCGGGGAGGGCTAGAGGTAGGGGATGACGCCGTGGGGCCCTCTCGTCAGTGTCGCAAGGGAGAAGAAGGCGCGCTCCAGCTGGCCTCGATAGAGCAGCTGAGGCCATAGTGGCCTTGCTGGGCCGGCCCATGCGGCTCGCGCGCGAGTGGCTTGGGCTAGCTTGGCAGGCCGGTTGTGGTGGTGATTAGGTGGAGCAGGCCGGCTAGGGAGCGGGCTGGCTCGGTAGGCCGGATGGGGTGAGCGGGCCGGCTTCGGGAGATGGGCTGAAGAGCTTTCCTCCTTTTCTAATTAAACTCTAAAGCTTTTCCATATTGTTTTCGCTTCTTTACAAATTTCTTTTGCTAAAATAAATAATTACCTCTTGAGTAAGCCCTAGTAGGGTCCACTAGAGGTCATTTATGGTTTCAATTATTTGTCATGGCTATAATTACACATTTATTTAATTTAAGCAAATAAATGTGTCCATTTTTATTTAACAAAACAAAGAATCATAAGAAGCAACTCATGAATATATAATTAAATGCAACATGTAATTAACTAGACTAGGTGCTACTTGTGCAACTAGGGTTGGTTTCCTATATGTCACTCACCAAACATAGGTTGTTTTTGGAAAAAAAATTGTAGTTGTGATTTTTGTTTTCTTGTAAAATTCTGGGTTGTTACAATCCTTCCCCCTCACTAAAATCTCGTCGCCCGAGATTTAAGGTGGGTCATACCTGTTGAAGAGGTAGGGGTAAAGCATCCGGAGTTCGGACTCTTTCTCCCATGTAGCTTCTCGTTCTGTGTGGTTACTCCACTGAACCTTGCACATGGGTATCACGATGCTTCTAGTCTCCTTCTCAGCTTTGTCTAGTATCCGGATCGGGTGCTCCTTGTACTCTAGGGTGTCCTAGATATCTAGTGCATCTGTGTGTACCTCTTGTTCTAGCAACTGCAAGCACTTGCGCAGCTGAGACACGTGAAACACTGGGTGTACTCCTGTCAACTCCTCGGGTAACTCTACCTTGTATGCCAACTTACCAATCCTCTGACAGATCTTGTATGGTCCCACGTACCTAGGTGCCAACTTTCCTTTTACATGGAATCTGACGATACCTCGGAGTGGGGAGACCTTGAGATAGACATAGTCTCCAACCTGAAACTCGAGGTCTCTCTGACGGTTATCTGCATAACTCTTTTGTCGGCTTTGGGCAACCCTCAGGTTTTCTCGCACTTGGGCAACTCCTTCTTCGGCATCTTTGATCTTCGCGGGGCCAAAGAATGATCTCTCTCCCACTTCTGACCACATCAGAGGGGTTCTACACTTTCTACCATACAAGGCCTCAAATGGCGACATCTTGAGACTAGCCTGGTAGTTGTTGTTGTAAGAGAACTTTGCATGGGACAAACACTTCTCCCAATCAGACCCGTACTTCAAGACACAAGCTCGGAGCATGTCCTCCAAAATCTGATTAACACTCTCTATCTGTCCATCTGTCTGTGGGTGGTATGCGGTGCTGTAATCAAGTCGAGTCCCTATAGCCTTGTGGAGACTCTTACAGAACTTGGACACGTACTGCGTACCACGATCAGACACTATGCTGGTGGGGGCTCCGTGGAGTCTGAGAATGTGCTCGATGTATAGATCTGCTAGCTTCTCAACTCTGTAGTCAGTCCTCACAGCTATGAAGTGAGCTACCTTGGTTAGTCGATCGACGATCACCCAAATCGAGTCATGGCCTTTAGGGGTTCAGGGCAAACCCACTATAAAGTCCATGGATATACTCTCCCATTTCCACATCGGAACATCCAAGGGGTTTAGCAACCCGGCTGGTCTTTGGTGTTCAGCCTTGATCCTATTGCAGATATCGCATCGTGCGACATGCCCGGCAATATCTGCCTTCATGTTCTTCCACCAAAACTGTTTCCTTAGATCGGCGTACATTTTGGTGCTTCCTGGGTGAATGCAATACTTGGAGTCATGACCCTCTTCCAAAATTTCTCACCGCAAGGCGAAATCCGATGGTACACAGATTCTATCTTTGTACCAGTACACTCCTTGTACATCCTCTCTGAACTCGGGGCACTTGCCCTTCTTCATGAGTTCTCGGATCTCCCAAATTTCTGGACACTCTAGTTGAGCATTGCGGATCTGATCCTTGAGGTTGTATTGTACTCAAAGCTCGTTCAACATACCCTTGGGTAGGATTTCGAGACGAAGTTTGCCCATTTCCTGACATAGCTCGGGTGGTATAGCTTCCATGGACAGATTGTGGCAATAACTCTTTCGGCTCAAAGCATCAGCGACTACATTAGCTTTTCCCGGATAATAGTGAATCTCTAGGTTGTAGTCCTTAATAAGCTCTAGCCATCTACGCTGTCTCATATTTAGATCCTCTTGAGTGAAGAAATACTTTAAGCTCTTGTGATCGGTGTATATATCACACTTGTTTCCGATTAAGTAGTGCCTCCAAATCTTTAGAGCATGCACACAGCGACAAGCTCCAGATCATGGGTTGGGTAGCGTTGCTCATGGTCCTTCAACTGTCGGGACGCATAGGCAATGACTCTTCCACTCTGCATCAAAACGCAGCCGAGTCCTTGTCTGGATACATCACAGTAGACCACGAAGTCTTTCTGGATATCAGGCAAGGCAAGGACAGGAGTGGTGGTGAGCTTCTGTTTCAGAGTCTGGAAACTATGCTCACACTCAGGCGTCCATTCAAACTCATTAGTCTTCTTTAGCAAGTTGGTCATGGGTTTGGCTATCTTTGAGAAGTTCTCGATGAATCTGCGGTAATACCTGGCTAATCCAAGAAAACTGTGGATATCAGTCACATTGCGGGGTTGTTCCCACTCTTTCACTGCGTCAATCTTCGCGGGATCTACAGCGACACCTTCAACAGTGAGAACATGACCAAGAAAGGCAACCTCTTCGAGCCAAAAGTCACATTTGCTAAATTTGGCATAGAGCTGATTCCGCCTCAACTTCTCCAGAACCACTCTCAAATGTTGCTCATGCTCTTCGGCGGTGGAGGAATAGATAAGGATGTCATCAATGAACACCACTACGAACTTATCCAGTTCATCCATGAATACCTTATTCATCATGTTCATGAAGTAAGCCGGAGCATTAGTGAGTCTGAAGGACACCACTGTGAACTCATATTGCCCGTATCTGGTGATGAAAGCTATCTTAGGAATGTCACCGGGTCTGATTTTCATCTGATGATATCCGGACCTAAGATCGATCTTGGAAAAGAATTTTGCATCTTTTAGCTGATCTAAGAGGTCATCGATCTTGGGCAGCGGATATTTGTTCTTGACTATCACGACATTCAAATTCCGATAGTCAATGCACATCCTCATAGATCCATCCTTCTTTTTCACAAACAAAATAGGGGAACCCTAGGGTGAAGCACTGGGTCTAATGTATCCCTTGTCTGACAACTCCTTGAGTTGCTTCTTCAGCTCTTCCAGTTCGTCGACTAACATGCGGTAGGGCCTCTTAGCAATAGGCCCGGTACCAGGCAGAAGGTCAATCACAAACTCCACATCCCGATCAGGTTGCATGCCAGGCAACTCTTCAGGAAACACGTCAGGGTACTTTCTCACAACAGTTACCTCCTCGATTGTTTTGGCCTCAAGGGTACACAACATAGAATCTGCATTTCCCTGATTTGGCTTATAGCAGATTATGTGTCCACTCGGGTGTGTGATCTCCACATACCTTGGTGAACAAGATATCACCCCTTTATGCTGTGTCAACCAATCCATCCCCAGTATGACATCTAGCCCCTCGGATGGAAGTAAGGTGAGATTGGCTAGAAAAAGGTAGCCCTCAATGGTGATACTCACTCCCTGACATCTTTTGGTGCATATAATGCGACCTAGAGGTGAGCTAGTATCAATAGGCTCCTTGCGTGGAGTCACAGGTATGTTATGTTCTCGTGCAAACTTGGTGGAAATATAAGAACAAGTAGCTCCAGAGTCAAACAAGACTAAAGCTAAAACTCCCTGTACCAAAAACATACCGTACACCATGTCAGGAGCGTCCTGAGCATCTTCTGCGGTCATGTGATTGAGACGACTACGGACAGCCCCAACAACATTCTTGCGCGGAGCAGCAGGTGTAGCAGTCTGTCTTGTCTGGGTCGAAGCAGGCGGTGTGCCATTCTTGATGGGGCACTCAGCGATCTTGTGACCTGGCTGGCCACAACCGAAGCAGGTGAAGGGCGAGCTACTTGTGGGGGTAGGCGTAGCGGTCCTCCACGTGCTAGCTCCTTGAGTGGGACAACTTGGAGCGGGACGACCCTGAGCGGGGCGGTGGTAATTGGCGGTGTAGGTACCACCTCCACGGCTCGGAGTGGTCACTGCCCCCTGGGTGTAGCGAGAGCGGGGCTGAGGAAGCACGTGAGCACGTGGCCTCTGCGGGGCCAGGCCACGAGAGGAACTCTCGAACCGGCGCTTCTTCTCCTTGTGGAGGGCATCCGCCTCCAGACGATCCCTCTCCATCTCCAGCACCTTGTTGACCATCTCACGAAGGGTGCGACAAGCATGACCCGAGAGGGCCACCTTGAGACGAGAGTTCAGCCCCTTCTTGAAACAGTACATCTTCTTCTTGGTATCGGTCTCACCTGGAGCATACCTCATCATGCGGGTGAAACGAGTAGTGCACTCCTAAACCTTCTGGGAGCCCTGGGAGATGTTGCGAAACTCCTCCACCTTGGCATCCATGACGCCCTCAGGCACGTGTTGCTCACGAAAAGCCTCGGCGAACTCCTCCCAAGAGATACTTCCCGGGTCCTCGTGGGTGTCGCAGTAGCTGTCCCACCATGCGTGTGCAGCGCCAGTGAGCTGGTGGGCGGCTACCCCCATGCACTCCTCATCAGTGCAGGTGGTGAGAACCAGCTTCTTTTCTATCTCACAGAGCCAGTCCTCGCCGGAGATGGGGTCATCGTCAGAGGTGTCGAAAGTAGGAGGCCTCAGCTTGAGAAACCCCTCCAACTTCTGCTGGAAGTCATTGGGAGGACCCTCGTGGCGATGAAGCATTCCCTGAGCCAGTGTCTCCAAGAGGCGGGTTTGGTGGTCCATCACCTCCGCCAACTATGGTATTGGCGGCGGCGGTGGTGCTTCTCCTTCAGGGTGATGGGCGGCACCCGCCCCCAGTGCAGGCTCCTCGGGTGCAGGCTCCTCCATGGCACCGAAGGGAACTCCTTGGCCTCCTCCACGGCTTTGACCACGACCACGGGCCGTAGACGCGGGGGAAAGCGAGCGGTTGTTCAGACGAGCGGATCGGCGGCAAGACATCTTTCTGCAAGGTCAATTATTTATTCAACATTTTCATAAGGTGCATGGTTAAGTGATTTATTAATTTTCAAAGGAGATAACTATCCAACACTCATACAAAGATGCAAATAAGAACCATAAGATGAGATGAGATCCAAAACATCCATTACATTCATTTATTACATAGTGATATCTCCAGTAACTACACTGACAGATTCGCGGGAATCGTGCTACTCGTAGGCAGCTCCAAAAGTGGGACATCCTACATTACTCCATAAGTGCACCATCATAACTCTGGCCACACAGGGCTCAACATGTCTACTACTACGTTATTACATGATTATGTGAAGAAGGTAACTACTCCTGTCCGGGAGTGGCGGGTGGTGTAGAAGGACCAGAAGTGGAAGCCTCAGGAGTGCCCTCCATGGCACGAAGCTCATCGTTGGAGTGGTGGATCCTCGCGACGTAGGTGAGAGCATAGTCCAGCATCTCAGTCCTCGGAACCTCTGAGTAACCCTCAGTCGGGCAAGCCTTGAAGTTGAGCTTGGTGGCCTCAACGTGGAAAGGCTATCTGCGCGGTTTCTTGCGCATCCCAGGTAAGAGGACGTCCTGGACCTTCCCGATCTCCTGGACGCGCTTGCGATCAGCGTCGATCCAAGCCTGACTGATGCGGTTCACCTTGTCCTGAAGGTACTCAGTGCTCTTGATGTAGTGAACCAGGTGGTGCATGTTGTAGGTGGTGGTGATGGCAGCCTCCACAGCTAGCTTCTCCATTGTGTTGCAACGGGCCTCCAGGGCAAGCTTCCTGATGCCACGCTGCTTCTCCTCATGGAACTCCCTCAGGGTAAGCCTCTGACGCTCAATCCGATCCTCGCACTCAAGCACCTTGGACTCAAGATAGTCATGGCGAAGCTCAGCCTCCCCAACCTTGTCCTTGAGATTGGCGATCTCCTTGCGAAGTGACTGCTCACGGTTCTCGTAGAAGGTCTTCATCCTATCAAAGCCCATGTGCTCCTCCTCGAGCTTGCCGACCATCTCCCCCTCCTTGCGCTCCACCTTGAGGAACTCCTCGTCGCAACGGAACAAGAGGTCTCGATAGCGGTGGTTCTGCATTTCTACATCCATGATGTAGCAATCCTGGGCGATGATGTATTGCACGGAGGCCCTCAGACAGGGGTCGACCTCGTCACACACAACGCGGTCTGTAGTAGTGATCTGCGGCTCTGAGAACCTATTAAGGTCCAGAGCGGCAGGCAGCAGGCGGTATGGTCCTGTCTTGAGGTAGTTGTGTGCGTCACGCATCACACTGCGAAGAGCTGTGCGTGAAACGGACTGTACGCACGAAGCAATAGAGTTCTCCACCTCCAGTGTCTCGAAGGCACGCAACACGGGTACGAACTCGCTGGCGGGTACCTTGAGGTGGACCACGATGTGGCCCTTGAACCCGTCAGGTCCAGGCTCACCCTGGCACACATACTCGATCTGCTCTATGGGAACGCCTAGTGAGTCTAGCATGTCGTACAGGATCATGGCGAACCCACGATAGGCCAGTCCATCCACAGGAAGCTCGACAACAGGGGCCATCTGCAAATTAACCGTAAGATGGAGTCAGTACCTCGTTGTATATGTAACAACTTGAGTATTACAGAGTGAAACTTGATAAGACAAGGCAAAACTATGTAACTCAGAGTGATACTTTGATAAATCTTGGGTGAAATAGGATGATTTAGGGTGGAACGGAGCAATGTGATAGGTAAGGTAGAACGAAATTTAGGTAAGAAAGTGTGAAATTGAGATAAGCCGTGCACGAAAATGCAGCACAGTCGGTAATATAACCAAAAGTGTCAAGATCTCTCCTAATTCTATTGTCCAATCCTATGGGTCCGTCCTAGGGTCAGCATGGCTCTGATACCAACTGAAACGTTCTTGATTTCCACGAAGGAAAATCCACAGAAACGAAGTGTAAAATGACGAAACATTCCGTCAATTTACCCAATCTTAGTGATACATAAAGTCATGCACGAATATTAGAGTACAATAGAGAGTTTTACATCACTTATTATCATCGCCTCGCAGGGCGGAACACACTCACACCAGCATCCGGAATAGCATTCGACGTAGATAGCAGCAGAAAACGATCTTCTGGAACCAACTTGAGCGTAGAACAGACCCTCTAATCCTCCCAATCGTCGCCCTCGTAGTCATACTCGGGCTCTGAACATGTCAAAAATCTATCAGTACTCTTGGTACTGGCCACGCATCGCCCACCCTATGCTTGCAATGCTTTGTGGAAAGTGGAATGCATCGGGGAAAGTAGAAAAAGACCTATTTAGGCTGTGGGTTTCCTATGCAAGTCGTTATTATTTTAATAATAAGATATTCATCAGTTTTTATCCCATCTTAGTCACACATTTTTCCCATCCCATCACAACACCTCTCATCTCACTCTCTCTCTCTAGGCGACGAGATTGACTCCCGCTCAGATCTCGTCTCAACGGCCGAGGCCGGAATCCAACACAAAACCCTGGGGAAAGGTAGAAAGGACTCATCTCTCTAATCAAGTGAAGCGTAGGTCATGGGGATGTCCATATCCACGGACGCGGCTATGCGTATAGATCGATCAGCTCTGCAGAGTGTGTACACCTGGTAATCCACAAGATCGCCATCCTCGACGATCCGGCTCGTCTAGGCTGATTCCGACTGCCTCCCAACCGGTACAGTACCACCCTACCACTCAGCCCTGGGCCACCCCGGTGTCCACCGAAACGCTGAGACTGTGAGACGTAGTACCGGGCCCCCAAGGTCACTACGCTGTCTTAGGAGGGTGTGGGTCCCCATGCCCATACCTCCCTACACTATCACCTTACAACTTAGTAGTAGTGGTACTACCCTAGTTAGTCGGGTAATCGTCTCCCGCCCATCGGGAGCGAGTGGTGTGTACGAAAGTCCCATGGTTCCGGTTCTCAAGACATACCAATCCTTAGGAGGACCAGACAAGATATCTTCTCAAAGGGGAAACACCGTCTTCCCCATGCCATGACAGCACCTCCACCAGGGATAACCAACCCTAGTTCACCTCACAATATACCCGCCACAGGTAACTCTCGTGAGGGATGCCCAGGTCGCACCCCTCCAGCAAGACTTGCCCCAAAGACTCGTCATAGGATCCTATCCGATCGACTCAACCCTCACCACTCACCCAAGACGCACGTCAAGATCTCCCCAGTTCTTTTATCAAGTTTACCAAGTTCTCGGCACTACGTGCCTTATACATATACGTCTCTCACTCACCGGCATCACATCATAGATATAATGCGAGTAAGAGTAAAAGCAGTAATATGTAACATGCGAGCATTTAGCCTAACAGCAGGGTGAGCAGGAGTAGGGTTGCAACAAGAAAAAGGGCTCAAAGTAAAGCATCTACCATGCAATCCAACATCATATTATTTCATAAAAGTAAAGCGCTAGCAATTCTATATTTGCATGCGTAATAGGTTCTACAGAGTTGGGTGGGGCGTGGCACCTGGCAGGTCGTCTCCCACGTCCTCGCTGTAGTCGGGGTCGTACTCCTCAGTCGGCAGGTCCTCCGGCTCTATTAAACGTAACGTAGAGTCGTATTAACGACTCCTATAGAGGTGCACAAAGAAGCAACAGAAATTCAAAAGATCCAAATGCACTCAAACACAAGCCTAAGATGTAGAGCTCATTTTTAGAAAAATTTAGAAACTGGTTTGGTATTTTTCTGTGTTAAAATGAATTAGTTATGAATTTCCAAAGATTAAATGATTTTCTAAAAAAGAAAAAGAAAAGGAAAAACCAGGCAGCGACACGTGTCACGCTCTGATTGGCCGAAACAGATTGAGTCACTGACAGGTGGGCCCGTTTGACTGGTCAACGGTCAACGCTGACGGGCTGAGACCAGGCCTCAGTGGGCCTGGGCTAGGCCAGATATGGGCCGAACTGGGCCGGGCTGGGCCGGCCACGTGTCAGACGCTGGTGCGGCCATGTCGTCTATTCGGATTCAAAACAACGGCTCGGGCTGGTGAGCTCGGCTCACGATGGTCTCGTGCGGACGGTCCACCGGTGTTGAACGCGGTCCACGGTGGACCCGGTCCATCCCCTCCTCTCTCCTCTCGGCTTACGGTGCACCGAGTGCACCTAGCCGCTCCTCTCCTCCTCTTGCTTGCCTTCTCCTTCTCGACCGCGCTCTCACCGGTGGCGAGCGGCCGTGCCCTTGCTCTGGGATTTCACAGGCGGAGCTAGTAGGCTCAAAAGCACCGCGTGGTCCCATGGAACTCGATGGAGGGGTCAACGGTGTGGATTAGAGTGTTTAGGGGGCTTGCCCATGGCGTTGGCGGCTTGGCCGGTGTGGTGAGCGGTGGCAAGGCCTCCCCGGCGTCTTGGCTTGGGTGGTGGGGTCTTCTACTGATTCGCGACCGCAAGTGGAGTGCGAAGATGGGGTCAAAACGACGAAATCGAGCTCTAACCGAACCCTCCACGGTGGTGGCGGCTCGACGCCTCCAGCCGGGGAAAACACCGCCGGCCATGCTACCGGGGGTCTCTCCTTCCCTAACGGTGCGCGTGGTGTGTCCTTCGCCTAGGCGAACCTGTTGGACCTCTTGCTCTTGCCTCTATCGTCTCGAGCCAATAAGGAACGGCCTCGCCATGGTCATGCTCTGGCCATGGCGGGCACGCTCTGAGCGTCACCACGATGGTGGCGTTCCCAAGCTGGTACGGCTCGGTAAGGCCGTGTGGAGTGCAAGCGTGTCCGCATGAGTGTGTGTAGGTGCAAACGATGATCAGGCACCGGCCTTGACCGTTCCCGGCATGGATTTGATCACTGCGGTGCCAACGTGCCTACGGTGGCGAGCAGAGGAAGTTGCAATCGGTGCGGCTCACCTTGGGCTCGTGGTAGGAGGATGGTGGTGCAGTGGTGATTCACGGTAGTGAAGTCGTGTAGCTGTGCAGTGACGCTCCCCGGCGAGGTGGAAGGTAGCGGCGTCTCCTTCTCCGGTGTCCCGAGCGGCGGCGGTAGTTCAGCTCCTCCTCGCGGCCTTCCCCTTCTCTTCTCCCCTCCTCCCTCTTCCTTGCAGCGTGGTGTGGCTGGAGATGAGGCCACCCGAGGCGGCGGTGAAAGAGCTAGAGAGGGGGGCTAGGGCATTGATGCTCGGCTTTTATAGCCAAGCTCTGGTCATGGTGTTGGTGAACGGTGGATTGAGTGGAAGGGGAGAAAGGAGGGTTGTGATGTGCTCTAGGTCAAGGTTTACGATGTCGTGGTGTGGTTGGCGATCGATTGCGAGGCTAAGTCGAATCTTTGGCAGTTTTGGCGTCTCAGTAAACAGCAGGCTCCTCTGTGGTCCATGGCGGTGCCATGCGCGCGCGTGGGGGTATGATGGTGGGGAAAGGTGTGTGTGCGGCTGGCGTGCGAAAACGGCTCGGTGGCTTGGCGCGCAAGGCGACTGGCAGGGGACAGGGGGAATCTCCCCTCGCTATTTGCGTGTTCTTGTCCCCCCGCTGTTTGCTCTGTTTTCCGATCGGTGAAGTGGGGAGGGCTGGAGGTAGGGGATGATGCCGTGGGGCCCTCTCATTAGTGTCACAACGGAGAAGAAGGCGTGCTCCAGCTGGCCTCGGTAGAGCGACTGAGGCCGTAGCGGCCTTGCTGGGCCGGCCCGTGCGGCTCGTGCGCGGGCGGCTTGGGCTGGCTTGGCAGGCCGGTTGCGGTGTTGATTAGGTGGAGCAGGCCGGCTGGGGAGAGGGCTGGCTCGGCAGGTCGGCTGGGGTGAGCGGGCCGGCTTTGGGAGTGTTGGGAGTATGCCCTAGAGGTTATCATAGAGATGATTATATTGCCTTGTATCCATGACATATAATGAGTCCATTGAATATCCATTAAAGACAACTTGTATCGATTAGCAATTATGTGAATTGTTTGTGAAACTCTTTTACTTGTATTGTTATTCTAGAATGGTCCCTGATCGAAGTTCATGTTAGGACGCACATGAATATTAGATCAGCATATTATTAGTTGATGACTATGTTTCACAAGTCATAGACATAGAGATGTCAAACTAATAATGTGGGCACATGTGTGACATGTAGGCTGGACTGACCCAACACGAGATGTTGTTATTGTCTCGATTCACATCATGTACGTTATGTCCTCAGACCTGAGATTGTTGTATGTACTCAAGATGTGAAATGACCTACTTAGAGATTATCAAACGCTACTCCGTAACTGGGTAGTTATAAAGGTGGTCTTCGGGTTTGTCAAGAAACATACTGTGAGACATAGACAATCAAGATGGAATTTGCCCCTCTCTATGTGAGAGAGATATCAATGGAACACTCTAATGATTGGATCAATAAATGCATGGCCGTGCTTAGGTTAAGTGTTAACCTATGAGTTGGACCAAATATCGTGTGGCAAAAGGAATGACATGTATATGGTTTGTGGTGGTTCGTCTGATATGATCTTTGTGTACACATAGGAGTTGACACGTCTTGCTAGAGACCGCTATCAACTAATGGCCGAGTAGGAGTCCTCGGGCCACGTCTATTTGTACATGAACCCATATGGTCACACGCTTGAGGGGTTGGAAGCCCAATTCGGGTTGGACCCAAATTTGACTAGGCTTAGGGTTTTCTAATTGGGCCTCCAGTTTGGGGCTGTTTAGAGGCGCCTATATAAGAGAGGGAAGGGGGCACGGCCAGGGATCACGCGATTGAGCAGCCGCCGCCATCACCCTCCTCACGCTCACGCCTACTGTTCCTCGCGGACCTAGCAGTCCGGAGGCGCAACGCTTCCTCCCCGTACGTGTGGGATACCTTGGAGGTGCTACATCTGGAGCACAAGGACGAACCGCACGAGAGGGATGATCCACGAGCGGAGGGTGGATGTGACGGACGACCACGCAACTGCACGACACTGCTACGACGCGTTTGACTACATCGAGTTGCTTCCGCTGCACCTGCGCGTCTAGTGGTAATCCCGTAACCTGTAACTAGCAGTAGTTCCTAGTTTATGGGGTCGAAAAATTTTGTTTTCCGGCTAGCATAGCATCCCCATATCCTTACAGTGGTATCAGAGCCATAGCTGCTTCGTTATAGGTTCGGTTGTATGCATATGGAGATATGCACGGTTGTAGATGAGTCTCTGATCATGGTTCGTGATCTTGCTGCGTTGGTCTTGTAACGATCTACTCGTACCGGTCGGAATTCCGCCATCCGAGTTAAGTGATACATGTAAACCCAGCCATGGCGAGATGGAGATCAATCAGATTGATCGAATCGAACCTAGGTCAAGTGCCGAGCGCATATGATGCGCGGCGGCGGTAGATTGGATCTACTCTCGGGCGTCGGGGTGCAATAAAAGTGATGTTCGGTAAAACAGCCATAACTTTTGCATACGACCTCGGATTGAGACGAATTTTATATCAAAATTGATCTACAGAAAATTTTACATCCGATTCTCCCTGGCTTTGCCGGGTTCGCCGAAATTAGATTTGCGAAAAAAGGCTAGGAAGATGGTGTTCTGGACGTTTTAAGTTTAGATGTCGGAATCGGTTAACTCTGTTTTGCAGGAATTCATGACTGGTATAGCCCTTATGTGTATGTGATGCATGTATGTAATTAATTCATGGCTTGCATGTCATGAGAATGACAATATGGCTGGAGCCACATAGATATTGTCAACTTGATGTAATGGCCTGCGTGCCAAACTGTGATGATCCTATCCGCGACTGTGTAATATTACTTCGTTGCCTTGCGTTAGTGATAGATAGTCTTGGTGGATTCATCACTGATGGACGGCGTACATGGGTCATGGAGATGGAGATCATCATGATGTACAGATTGATGGAGATGGAGATCCCCAAAGTGACAATGGGCTATACCAAGTCATATATGTGATAATGCCGTTCTTATTATTATGTTCTACTTTCACGTGATAATGTTTTTGTCTACATATGCGATAGTGAAGTAGAACGATCCCTCAGTAATGTTTAAGTTATATGCTTCCCCAAACCTTGCACTGTCATGTGTCTTGTACAATCGGTGGTGGGTCTATGAAATTAGGGTGCCACTGGTTTTCCTTGACTAGGCAGGTTCGTATCGGATACTTACTGCATAAGGGTTGGTTACTTGAACAAGGCCATCCTAATGGTTAGGGACCTTGGAGCATAAGGAGTTGGGCACCACAGCATATAGATGCTACCCAACAACAAGAGTCATATGTGATATGATTAGCAAAGAGTTGCTTACCGATCTACCATGTCTTCTAGTGGTGATGCTAAAGCTCACTAGTAGACTTGTTAGTTGTGGGTCTTGAATCACTAAGTTTCAATTGAGGGATATTGATTTTAGTGGGAGTAGATTCTATTAAGATTTTAATATGATTTACTCTGTCTTGGATACTTTGTCTTAGTATTTTGCATTACTTTTGTTGTAGATAAATGGCGCCTAGCAATCAACCATTTACTTTGCGTTCAATTCTTGAGAAAGATAAGTTGAATGGAACAAACTATGCGGATTGGATCCGCAACCTGAGAATTGTTCTCAGGGCTGAGAAAAAGGAAGAAATTCTAGACACCCCAATACCTGAAGAGCCTGCTGACAATGCACCTGCTGTTGAGAAAAACGCTTATAAGAGAGCATGTGATGCTGATCTTGAAGTGAGTTGCCTTATGCTTGCTTGTATGGAACCAGATCTGCAGATGCAGTTCGACAACAACCATGCAGCGTACGATATGATCGTGGCGCTCAATGATATGTTCCAGACTCAAGCTAGGACTGAAAGGTTCAATGTCTCAAAGGCTTTTGCTGAAACAAAGCTAGCAGAGGGAGCAGCAGTTGGGCCACATGTGATCAAAATGGTTGGTTACACTCAGAGGTTGGAGAAGCTAGGCTTCCCAATTGGCCAAGAGTTGGCTACTGATTTCATTTTCGCATCTCTTCCGCCTAGCTATGGAAACTTCGTTTCGAACTACCATATGCATGGGGCGGAGAAGGGCTTGAATGAATTGTGTGGCATGCTCAAAACAGCAGAGGCTGACATCAAGAAAGGTGCTAGCACTAGCCATATGATGGCGGTCCAAAACAAGCCTAACTTTAAGAAGAAGGGCAATGCTTGGAGGAAGCAAAAGGGCAAGGGCAAGGCCAAAGGTGAGACCTCTAAGCCAAACCCACCTGCGCCCAAGACTAGACCATCTGCTGATGAAGAGTGCTTTCATTGTAAGGGTAAAGGTCACTGGAAGAGGAACTGCAAGCTGTATTTGGAGTCCTTAAAGAAGGATGGTGGTAAAGGTACTACCGTTGCTCATACACTTGTTGTTTACATTACGAATATTTTCCTCGCTAACTCTTATATTAATTCTTGGGTATTTGATACCAGATCGGTTGCTCATATTTGCAATACGATGCAGGGAATGATAAGAAGTAGAAGCGTGGGAAAAGGAGAAGTTGATCTCCGCGTGGGCAATAATGCAAGAGTTGCTGCGTTGAACGTCGAGATGATGCAACTCCACCCGCCGTCAGGATTTATTTTGGAATTGAATAATTATTATTATGTTCCTAGTATAAGTCGAAACATTGTGTCACCTTCATGTTTGATGAAGGATGGTTATTCATTTGCGAGTAAAGACAATGGTTGTGTGATCTCTAAGAATGACATGTTTGTGGCTTTTGCATCCATTGTGAATGGGATATTTATTTTAAATCTTGATGATGCACCTGTCTGTAATGTTAATGCTAAAAGGCCTCGGCTTAATGAGTTAAGTCCTACTTATATGTGGCATTGTCGTTTAGGTCATATAAGTGAGAATCGCATGAAGAGGCTCCATTCTGATGGGCTTCTAACTTCGTTTGATTTTGAATCATACGAGACGTGTGAGGCTTGCTTAATGGGAAAGATGACCAAGGCGCCTTTCACAGGTGTTCCTGAGAGGGCGGCAGACTTGTTGGAACTTGTACATACTGATGTATGTGGACCAATGAGCACGACAGCTAGAGGTGGATTTCAATACTTCATTACCTTCACTGATGATTTTAGTAAATATGGCTATGTCTACTTAATGAAACATAAGTCTGAGACTTGAAAAGTTCAAAGAATTTCAGAATGAAGTAGAGAATCAACGTGGCAAGAAAATTAAGGCCTTGCGATCCGATCGTGGAGGCGAATATTTGAGCCACGAGTTTAGCAATCATCTAAAGAGTTGCGGAATTGTTCCACAGCTTACGCCACCTGGAACGCCTCAGAGAAACGGCGTGTCCGAGCGACGTAATCGGACTTTGTTGGACATGGTTCGGTCTATGATGAGCCAGTCGGACCTTCCTTCATCGTTTTGGGGATACGCTCTAGAAACAGCCGCTTTCACACTGAATAGGGTACCGTCTAAGTCCGTAGTTAAGACACCATATGATATGTGGACTGGTAAGAGTCCCAGTTTGTCTTTTCTAAAAATTTGGGGCTGTGAAGTTTATGTCAAATGACTTATATCAGATAAACTAACACCCAAGTCGGACAAGTGCTTTTTCGTGGGATATCCGAAGGAAACTTTAGGGTATTATTTCTACAACCGATCAGAGGGCAAAGTGTTTGTTGCTCGAAACAGTGTTTTCTTAGAGAAAGAGTTTCTCAAAAGAGAGAAAAGTGGACAGAAGGTGTATCTTGAAGAAGTTCAGGATGAGCCAATAGGGAATGATTCCACGAGTGATGCTAATGTAGCAGAACATGTTGACATACCTATGGCAATAGAGACACCACCACAACCACGAAGGTCAGCTAGAATCCGTGCATTACGTGGCGATTTGTTATTGTTAGACGATGACGAACCTGCGACATATGCGGAAGCAATGATGGACCCAGATTCCAAGAAATGGCAAAGTGCCATGAGATCCGAGATAGATTCCATGAGTGAAAATCAAGTTTGGAACTTGGTTGATCTGCCTGATGGGGTTAGACCCATAGAGAGCAAATGGATCTATAAAAAGAAAATGGATATGGATGGAAACGTTCACGTCTATAAAGCTCGACTTGTTGCAAAGGGTTTTCGGCAAGTTCAAGGAATTGACTACGACGAGACTTTCTCGCCGGTAGCGATGCTTAAATATATCCGGATCATTCTAGCAATAGCTGCTTATTTTGATTATGAGATTTGGCAGATGGATGTTAAAACAGCCTTTCTAAATGGAAATTTGGAAGAGGACATGTATATGATACAGCCTGAAGGTTTTGTTGATCCTAACAATGCTGGAAAAATATGCAAGCTTAAGAAATCTATTTATGGGTTAAAGCAAGCATCTCGGAGTTGGAATATTCGTTTTGATGAGGCAGTCAAAGGGTTTGGCTTCCGTCAGAATGATGAAGAACCTTGTGTTTACAAGAAGGAAAGTGGGAGCGCTGTAGTATTTTTAATCTTGTATGTGGATGACATACTATTGATTGGAAATGACATTCCTATGTTGCAATCTGTAAAGACTTCGCTGAATAATACTTTTCTATGAAGGATTTAGGAGAAGCAACATACATTTTGGGCATAAAAATCTATAGAGATAGATCAAAGAGGCTTATAGGTTTAAGCCAAGATACGTACATTGACAAGGTGTTGAAACGGTTCAACATGGAGCAGTCCAAGAAAGGGTTCTTGCCTATGTCACATGGTATGCGCTTCAGCGAAAAACAGTGTCCTTCGACAGCTGAAGAGCGGGAGCGCATGAGTAAGGTTCCATATGCCTCAGCTATTGGTTCTATAATGTATGCTATGATATGTACTCGCCCAGATGTCTCATATGCTCTAAGTGTTGCGAGCAGGTACCAAGCTGATCCAGGTGAGAGTCACTGGACACTTGTTAAAAACATCCTTAAGTACTTGAGAAGGACTAAAGATGTGTTCCTAGTCTATGGAGGTGAGGAGGAGCTCGTTGTAAATGGTTACACCGATGCTAGCTTCCAAACTGACATGGATGATTCACAATCTCAATCAGGTTTTGTGTTCACAATAAATGGTGGTGCTGTAAGTTGGAAAAGTTCCAAGCAGGAGACGGTGACCAATTCTACAGCAGAAGCCGAGTACATTGCAGCCTCTGGAGCTGCAAAGGAAGGTGTTTGGATGAGGAGGTTCCTCATTGAGCTTGGTGTGTTTCCTGATGCGTCTAGCCCATTGAATCTACATTGTGATAATAATGGGGCGATAGCGCAGGCTAAAGAGCCAAGGAATCACCAAAAGAACAAACATATACTGCGGAAATTTCATCTCATTCGAGAGTTTATTAGACGAGATGAGATCAAGATGTGCAAGATACACACGGATTCAAATGTTGCAGATCCTTTGACAAAGGCTCTTCCACAGCCCAAGCATGAGGCGCACATGAGAGCTATGGGTATTAGATATCTTCGAGATTAACTCTAGTGCAAGTGGGAGATTGTTGGGAGTATGCCCTAGAGGTTATCATAGAGATGATTATATTGCCTTGTATCCATGACATATAATGAGTCCATTGAATATCCATTAAAGACAACTTGTATCGATTAGCAATTATGTGAATTGTTTGTGAAACTCTTTTACTTGTATGGTTATTCTAGAATGGTCCCTGATCGGAGTTCATGTTAGGACGCACATGAATATTAGATCAGCATATTATTAGTTGATGACTATGTTTCACAAGTCATAGACATAGAGATGTCAAACTAATAATGTGGGCACATGTGTGACATGTAGGCTGGACTGACCCAACACGAGATGTTGTTATTGTCTCGATTCACATCATGTACGTTATGTCCTCAGACCTGAGATTGTTGTATGTACTCAAGATGTGAAATGACCTACTTAGAGATTATCAAACGCTACTCCGTAACTGGGTAGTTATAAAGGTGGTCTTCGGGTTTGTCAAGAAACATGCTGTGAGACATAGACAATCAAGATGGAATTTGCCCCTCTCTATGTGAGAGAGATATCAATGGAACACTCTAATGATTGGATCAATAAATGCATGGCCGTGCTTAGGTTAAGTGTTAACCTATGAGTTGGACCAAATATCGTGTGGCAAAAAGGAATGACATGTATATGGTTTGTGGTGGTTCGTCTGATATGATCTTTGTGTACACATAGGAGTTGACACGTCTTGCTAGAGACCGCTATCAACTAATGGCCGAGTAGGAGTCCTCGGGCCACGTCTATTTGTACATGAACCCATAGGGTCGCACGCTTAAGGGGTTGGAAGCCCAATTCGGGTTGGACCCGAATTTGACTAGGCTTAGGGTTTTCTAATTGGGCCTCCAGTTTGGGGCTGATTAGAGGCGCCTATATAAGAGAGGGAAGGGGGCGCGGCCAGGGATCACATGATTGAGCAGCCACCGCCGTCACCCTCCTCACGCTCACGCCTACTGTTCCTCGCGGACCTAGCAGTCCGGAGGCGCAACGCTTCCTCCCCGTACGTGTGTGATACCTTGGATGTGCTGCATCTGGAGCACAAGGACGAACCGCACGAGAGGGATGATCCACGAGCGGAGGGTGGACGTGACGGACGACCACGCAACTGCACGGCACTGCTACGACGCGTTCGACTACATCGAGTTGCTTCCGCTGCACCTGCGCGTCTAGTGGTAATCCCGTAACCTATAACTAGCAGTAGTTCCTAGTTTATGGGCTCGAAAAATTTTGTTTTCCGGCTAGCGTAGCATCCCCATATCCTTACAGGGAGATGGGCTGAAGAGCTTTCCTCCTTTTCTAATTAAACTCTAAAGCTTTTCCATATTGTTTTCTCTTCTTTACAAATTTCTTTTGCTAAAATAAATAATTACCTCTTGAGTAAGCCCTAGTGGGGTCCACTAGAGGTCATTTGTGGTTTCAATTATTTGTCACAATTATAATTACACATTTATTTAATTTAAGAAAATAAATGTGTCCATTTTTATTTAACAAAACAAAGAATCATAAGAAGCAACTCATGAATATATAATTAAATGCAACATGTAATTAACTAGACTAGGTGCTACTTGTGCAACTAGGGTTGGTTTCCTATATGTCACTCACCAAACATAGGTTGTTTTTGGAAAAAAAATTTTATAGTTGTGATTTTTGTTTTCTTGTTAAATTCTGGGTTGTTACAAATATCTAGCAACGTAATCATATAGATGAAATTAGATGGTAGCATACGAGACATAGAGATTTATACTGGTTCAGGGTGTGGTACACGCTAATCCCTACCCCAGTGGTGTGAATGCTCTTGTATTCGTATGCTCAATTATAGGGGTTGTTGCTCCTAGCTACAAATAGATTGGAATGGTGAAGTTTGGATCCCGAGCCCGAGGTCCCTACCCTCCTTTATATAGGCAGGAGAGGTAGGGTTATAGAGAGGGCGATCGGGCTAACAGATTGTTTCCTAGTTTATTAGACGATATGCGCAACAAATTGATCTTAGCTATCGTCCAGATGCGCCCGCCTTGGTTTTGCCTTGATCTCCACATTGGTCAACCGTGTCAGCCCTTGCGGGCCTCCTCTTGACTGCTGCCGGGGCGATAGCTCAGTGGTGGTCATATATACGGGCGGTGCAGATACCCCTGGCCCATATCTCTGATTGTAACCCCCATAGGACTTAAGGATAAGCTAGCACGTAGCTTCACGCCCTTGGGACGTCGTAGTCTCCTCTGTAAGTTATGTGTATTGCGAGTACACAGTGAGCATCTTTGGGTGCCGAAGTATTGAATAACGCAATTAGATATTTCCAAGTATTGGGGAGCCAGTATGTTGCCGTTCGAGTACCAAGAGCATTTCTTGGGTAACGAGAATCTTCTTCAAGCATTGAGACATTGCCCTCTGGCAACTGTGAGTGCCTGACTCGGGTGGTACACCCCATATCGGGAAATGTAGTTTCCTGGGCATAGCCCTTGGGACGTTGTTAACGCCATGTTCGGGTGGTGTTCCCGATTACTGAAAGCGTAGCCTTCAGGACATCGTAGATGCCGTGTTAGGGTAGAAATATCACTGTACTCGAGAAGTTGGTTCCCGCCATATTCCAACATGTAAATAGTGGTTGCGCACCATTAAGTCCTAGTCGTAAAACAATAATGAGGATGGGGTAGGCGCACCTCCATCGCCCGTGCGTTACTAAGCCAGTTATTTTTAGGGTGACCTATAGCAGGTCGTTTGAGCACTAAGGGTGTCACATTTTTCTTTGAGATCTGTCTAGCGACGTGATATGAATTTTCATGAACCCCATTAGTGAAAGAGTGAGGACGTTGTCCCAGAACCCTGAGGCCAATATGACAGTGTCCGGTGCAGGCATCACTGTGTGCGAGCAACGAACACGTGAGCAGCTGTAACACCCTAAAAAATTATTTACAATTTAGTAACAAATTTGAGCATTTAATTAATTTTTGTGCATTCTAACCTAGGTCAAATAATAATTTTTGGTTAATTAAAATTAACTATGAGGTTTTGAAACATGTATGTTGCATTCATGCCGAAGGATATTATTATTTTTGGTTGAGTGTAGGGCTAGGTTGTTTGAGGTTGGATTCAAATTTCATTTGAATTTAACCAAGTTTCAATTTCTGAAAAATAGAAAAGAGTTTTCTTTAAAATCCCAGATGACAGCGTTGAAGCACCCACAACAAGAGATTAGGATTTGGCGAAGCCAACCTTAAATTCAATTAGCCCAACTCCAAAACAGTACAAGTGATTATCGTTCTCTCACAACCCTACTTGACCATCTAGGACCCTTTGATTACTTTGACAGACCACAATTAGCTAAGTAGTTCAAACATGAGAATCTTGTCAAGATACTTCCTGGTCAGAATGTCATGCTTGTGTGGCTACATAAATTGAGACTTTTTAGGGACCTTCTCACAACTGTTTATGCACACATGCAGTTCAGTGGAGCTGGGAAGGGACCATTAATTGGTGGTGATTGTTATTGAGCTACTACCAGGGATGTCACTGAAACATTATCTGAACAGCATTTGGCCTAGCCAACTAGATACAATACACACATACACAGAGGCTTGAAACCTGGTAAAGATGCTCTTTTGGCATTGTACACTGTGAATATGTGATCCTTTAGCATGTAGATAAGTTTCTTTTATGTTGGCAAAACAGAAATTCCATTGCATAGCATGCTGATATTTGGTTTCCTGATGCAGCTGCATTGCATAGCATGCTGATATTTGGTTTCCTGTTGCAGCTTTCTTTAGATCTCTGTATTTCATTTGTGTGTATTTTTTAATGCCAAATTATTTCTGTTGCAGCTTGAGTAAATGGCAGCCTAGACTCCATGCGCCAAAGATCGACATGATGAAGGAGTGCTTCGCAAAGCTCCTACTCGGTGAGGACAGCAGCGGCAAGGGCGTCTGCATTCGTATTCGAATGTTCCACTGATATGTTGCATTAAAGTATGAGTAGATTTGGGGCAAATTTCGAAGAAAGCAAGGCCACCATCAACAGATCAAGTAAGATTTTTTATGCAGACCTGCTTTGGCTTATTGTATTTGTATTCGAAAGTTCCACTGATATGTTGCATTAAAGTATGAGTAGATTTGGGGCAAATTTTGAGAAACATTAGGAGAGACCTGGACAAAAAGTAATTGTTATACGGGGCAAATTTATAATGGGGTGACATATAAGTGATTCTATAGCACTAGCATGATATGAATCCTGAAGCTGCTGACATTGGAAAATAGTGATTCTTTTTTGTCCTCTAAATATATCTTTTGTCTCGGCTATGGTGGCTTCCTCTGGTGGAACTTGCAGAAACACAGCTTCTCCTATGCGGAATGAAAGATATTATTTGTGGAATTTTTTCTGACATGCATTGGCTGCAATGGTTGATAATTCATTTTTTCCTAGCATTTTCATAGATGGTAAACAACTAATGTTAGTTTTCTTTTTCTTTTACTTTCATCGACTTTAATTTTTTTTCTTGGTAGTAGCAATATCATTACTAATAACCTCTCCTCCTAGAAAGACGGCAAAGTACAGGAGATGGGGTCTGTAGCACAGGCAATCCCCATTGAAAGGATTAAGATGCCCAAGAGGGGGTTGAATTGGGTTTTTCTAAAATTTGTTGCAAGAATTAAATCCTACTAAGCCATAATTCACCCCCAGTGCCTATAAGTGTTCCTAGTGATTCTACCAAAAAAGGTTTTGCACCATAAGTTCCCCTCCTAATCTAGCATGGCAATTCTAGGAAAGTAAATCAAGCAATGAAAGTAATGCAGGAAAGTAAATTGCTTGAATGTAAAGGGTTAGGAACACGGCGATGTTTTCCTGAGGTATCAGAGAGTCGCCACTCCCCACTAGTCCTCGTTGGAGCACCCGTGCAAGAGTGTAGCTCCCCCTTGATCCACGCAAGGATCAAGTGCTCTCTATGGGCTAATCCTTTGACACTCCGTCACGGTGAATCGCCCACAACCGCTCATAAGATGAGTTAGGTCATCCACAAGCTCCGCCAGATGATCACCAAGCTCCCAATCACCACCAAGCCGTCTAGGTGATGGCGATCACTAAAAGTAACAAGCAAGAACTCTCACTTGACCACAATAAGCCTAATGAGAAGGTGGATGCACACTTGCTACTCCCTAGTCACTAATGAGGGTCCTTAGTCTTGGATTCTCAAATCTCAATCCTCACTAGGGCTCTTGCACTTTCTTGCAATTGAAAGGTGTTTCTCAGCTGAGCAAATGAGCAAGAGTTACTCAAATGGAGGGGTAGGGGTTGTATTTATACTCCCTCTCAACTCCCCCAACCGTTATCTTCAAAAACAACAATTTTCGGGGCCAACAGACGCGTCTGTCGCCACCGAAGTGCGCGTCTGTCGCATGTAACGGAGTACAAGCATTCAACTAGCCGTTAGGGCCCATAGACGTTGGGCCGTGTGTGTCGCCCTAGCACTAGACACGTCTGTCGTGTGGTCTGAGCACTCAGGGTGTTCTAGACTGCTCTGACGCACACCAGATGCGTCAGACGCAATGCCCTATCGGTGTCTGTCGCGGGCAACAGCGAGGGACGTGTCTGACGCCCTTCACCCCTACGTCTGTCACTCCAAATCCACTCAGTTCGCGTGAGTTCCATGCGACAGACGCTGACTTCAGCGTCTGTCGCTCTTCGCCTTCAGCGTCTGTCGCCTGTTTGAAGGCCGAAACGACTTCCGATTCAAACACTTCTTGAATGGCTTTTGTTCCAAACAATCTTTGGGCCATTTTGGAGCTATCTAGTGCTAAGTTTGACAAGTGTGCACCACACCTAACTATTAGACTCACTTAGGTCAAGCTACCCATCCATGCCCCCCTTAATAGTACGGCCAAAGGAGAAAAACAAAAGTCCTGACGACTAATCCGAACATCACTCAACTCCTCGACATTCGGAACTAGTTGTCCTTAACCTTGTCGTCCATCCTTTGAAAACCGAAAACGATTTCCATCGATAAGGGGCATGATCACCACATCGCCCACGATTGCCATTACCATGACCTAACATTCTATCGTCTCTGCAAAACACACATTAGTCATGATAATTAACCATTGTCATCAATCATCGAAACTCACTCTAGGGGCCTAGATGCTTTCACCCATGACAAATTGGATTTGAGGAACAGAGCTGATAGCCAACCACATGTACTGTTGGATTGTTAAACCTATTGTTAAAGAAACAATGAGCTTGTATACGCTAACAAAGATGATAAATTGATTATTTTCTATATATTGAAAAAAGTTATCTGGAGCTGTGTGTATGTTTAAGAGATCACAGAGGTGCATTTCTATTTGTTATCAGTATGGACTGTATTCTTGTTTCTTGTATGATGTACATATGCTTGCATGATAAATTAGGTCCGAAACTCTGGTTGATTTGTAATACTGACAGTATTAGATGGTTATAACAATTTTCTTCGTAATATACATCAAGAGCACGCTCTTTTGTGACAACTTTAGAATGCATGATGCTTCATTTACCCCACTAGCTCTGTCCTGATGAATTTGTTTTCTTATTTTCATTTACAGTTATCCGCAAATATCTATCCTGATGAAGAGTTATTGCCTAAAAAGTGAGCTCCTGTATATACTGACGATGGCTCTGATCCTGCAGAGTAAAACCATCTTTCTAGAGGTATGTCTTTGCATATGGAACTTTCACTAGGAGCTCACATTCTAACTTATTACATATGAAAATATTTTCTGATACTGAGACATTGTTTGCTCCTATGTAGCATACATCATATGGAAATAATAGTATCTTTGCCATTGGAATACAAATGTCTTGACATGCTGGACTTTGTGCCATTTGTCCATATTGATGAAATTATCACCGGGTATAAATTTTTGTGATTGAAATTTTTGAACAAATTTTTAGACTCTAAACCTGTAGGCCTTGCTTTATAGAGAGCAACATTTTTATATCCAAGGGACATGGGATAGTGCCTTCTAATTTTCTTCATGCCTTTTTCAGGGTAACTTTGATCTTGTGGGTAACTACGTAGAGCCTATGCTTTTCATCCGAGATGGGATGAAGTTCAGTCCATGCTTTCAAGCCAAATCCAGAGACCAATTTGCAAGAGAACCGGAGAATAGAAGAATAGTAGATGACGGCCTTCGTGGTGCATAGGAATGGTCGGCCCAAAATGATCGGTGATTTCTCATCCCCTCCTGTGTCCACAACCACAAAGTCTATAGGAACATATGATTGTCCCACTTTGATGATAGCATCTTCAAGAACTCCCTCAGGGTAGCACAGTGTCTAATCTGCAAGCTATAAACGCATATTTATGTACAACAAAGAATCTCCTAAAATCTTATCATACGTTACCTTGGGCATAATGTTGACACTCACGCCGAAATCGCAAATAGCTTCCTAGAAAATGTGACATCCTATAGAGATAGGAATGACAGGTCTCCCTGGATCGCCTTTCTTGTCGGAAAGTGTGTAATCAATCCACTTCACATCCATTGGTTCAGTGTAATAATAAGCTGTATTGTAAATATCGATAAGATTTGCAGTTTCTAAATCTTCCAGCTGGCTCGAAATCTTACCTTTTTCTAGTGAAGGAACAACAGCTGCTAGCTGAGCTAATTATGATTCTATCATTTTATTGAAGTTGTGCTGATTCTTAATAGTAGAAACAAAGGCATCCATTCTAGTACTTATATTTTCTAAAGTTTTATTAGTAGAAGCTATCTTTCTAGTCATTTGATCTAACAATCTAGATTGACCAGCAACTAAATCTCTCAAATGTTGTTAATTTAAAGCATTGTAATTATTACCTTGAAAGTTACCTTGGTAGTTTGGCCTTTGTTGCTGATTTCATCCTTGATTTTGCTGAGGATGATAGTTGTTGTTGTTGATGTAGTTCACATCCTCTTGAAGTTCAGCAAAGTTGTTCCCTGAATGCCCAGTGTCTCCACACTCTTCACAAGTCATGCGGAAATCATGAATGTGCATGACTTCTTTCTTCTCACCCACTTGATCTTGGAGGTATGCATCAACTCAAGGAGGCAGACATGGTAGTCAGCATGTCTGCCTCCTTGAGTTGATGCATACTGTTGACGGTAATTAACTATCATTATAAACCATCAACTAAACATATAAAAAGGATAAAAATATGATTCCCACCTTAGAATAGGGGTTCTACTGACAATTTCCATGAGTTTTGGTGAATTGTGATTTTTTAGGGATTAAACAGGAAAATGCAGGAAAAGGATATCTTCCATGAGAAGGAACCCACACCTATCGGACTTATCTCCACGTCACGGCCACGCAAGGACATTCTAGAAGACACCAGAGGACTCCACAAGGTGGCCCACCTTGACTTGCTGCTAGGTGGGGCCGATCGGCCCTAACCCTAGGCCGGTCGGACTCCCCCCACGCCGCCATGACCCCTTCCTTTGCAAGCTGCCTCTAACGCCTCCTATGATGTATCTCAACCCTATGTGAAGGTCGGTTTCATCCAAGGGCCACGGTTGATCCCCCAGAGCTATATAAAGCGGCCAACAGACCCCTAGGCCTCATTCAATCTCTCTAGATCAGAACCTCCAACAGAATTAGAAATCATAGGAGAAGGATTGAAGAGTCAGCGATCAAGAAGACTAGTTCTCCAATAGTTTAGGAATAGAATCTAGTCTTAAATTAGAACTAGAAGAGAGAGAGAAGAGGAGATTTAGAAGGAGCTCTGGCCTGTCAGATCTTCTTCAACATCTTGTACCTGTGGATTCAAGTTCTTCAAGATCTTGCATCTAGATCTCTCTGGTAATCAACGTCTATTTTCAAGTTGTTCTTATTGTTCATATTGTTCTTGAGGTTTGTGACTCATTTGAGTACTTTAATTCTAGTAGCGCTAGGATTAGAGGAGTTAGAAGGTGTAAGCGCAGTGCTTAGACTTGATAGCTCATGAATGTACCCTATATTCTAGATTTCAGTGGTAGTTCGCAAGGGTGACTCTTATAGCCTTGTTGATTCTTCTATAGCCCACTGTCCCGTTTGTAGGACTAGAAGGATAATTTATTGGTAGGAGAATTCATACTCTGCTTATGACCTCCTATGACAATTTTCCCATCAAGAACACTATTAGCATTTCATACTTGAAGTAGAATTAGATAGCCTTAGTGATCCCCTCTACCTTCAAAATTCTCAGTCCTTGATAGCTACTCAATGATTAAAGCTTAAGACTTAAGAAGACCATACTCCGTTCCTTTGGGTTCGATATTAAAACTGGGTCATCCTGGTGAAGTGCTACATCAGTAGACGTTATCTGTGTGCTTGCGGATAAAGTAGAGTGTGCATTAATTTATATAAACAAGCATTTCTGGCGCCATTGCCAGGGAGCGGTGCTGAGTTCATCTTGAGTCAAGCTTAATCTTGTACTATACTTTTATCTTTTTACCCATGGATTTCTTAGAGCCATCCACTAGCTCTACAGATTCCATTCCACTCAACCAGTATATCTACCCCACCATAGTAGACTTAGAGCTCCCAAAATCAGCTAAGCCTATTCTTTCTGAGAGCTATGACCTACGACCATGTTTGGTAGAAATGGTTAAGAGTCAATCCTTTTCAGGCAAGGAAGATGAAAATCCTCACATTCACCTAAACGAGTTTGAACAGACTTGTGCATGCCTACACATTGCAGGCATGTCCAATGAAACCCTAAGATGGAAGCTTTTTCCTTTCTCTTTAGAAGGGAAAGGTAAAACCTGGTACAATCGAATCGCACCAAGTAAGGATGGGGATTGGAAAGCTTTATGTTCTAGCTTTTGCTTAGAATTCTTTCTAATTTCTAAAATCGTTTGCCTATGCTTAGAGATACTGTCCTTCACACAAGAAAGTGATAAGTCTCTAATTGCTTCATGGGAGAGATTTGATACTCTTATCCGCTCTGTGATGAGGACATCGCCACGCTGGAGACACCGACGTTATGGTCTTCCCCAAGTTGCAATTCATCCCCAACTTAGCTGCCACGTCACCCTCGGATTCAGTAGACACGTCGTCACTGTTTCGGTCATAATTTTCTCATACGACATCGAAACGGGGCATTCTTGGATGTGTTGGAAAGGGGACGACGATGCCGTCGTTTTGGATCTAGTCCCAGCTCCAGAAGGACCGTGGATCATTCTGTCTAACTACGGCAAGGTGCTATGTCACCTATTTGGGCCAACTTAGCCATGTATCGTGTCGGGCCTTAAGCCCAAGTTGTGGGCGCCCAACCCCTAGCCGTCCCTAACCCTAGGTCGAGTCTTAGACTATAAACACAGCTGCCACCGCTGCTAGACATTTGGGTTTTGTTTAGAGTTTAGTTTTCCATCGAGAAACTGAATCGTTCATTGTAACTGTGGTGACAAATCCTTTTACAGTTATCCAGGGTCCATGTTCTTGATCTCCTCCACTATGTCGATTAGTCCTTTGCAACCGAGTTCTTGAACCCTCTATTGATATTCGCATCATTCATATTTGCAATTTTAGATTGTGTGTTTTTACCTGCTTGCTTGTGCTCTTCGATTCGCTTGCAGGAAAAGCCTTCTTGGCGAGGTCAATCAAGTTGTGCTTGGTTGATAATCAACGGAGCAGTGGTGTAATGATTGCAGGGTTCGAATCATGACTGATTTGAAGGTGGATCGCCAACGTTGAGATCTCCACAAATCGAACTTACCGGCTACCTCTCGGAAGATCGGGCTGATACTCATCAATTGGTATAAGAGCTTTTAGGTTTACCGCGAGGTATATTCTCGTTTGCCTTAGATTCATATTTGTTCATTACCTAGAGTCCACAAAAAGCCTAAAAATATTTCAATTTCCGATGTCCTATCACCCTTGTGCCTATGCAATTTCGTTTCAGATTCACGTTGTTGAGTTTGTGTCCGTGGTCGAGTCTTGTTGCTGGTTTAGGATTGTGTTCATGGTCGTAGTTCAATCGCCTGTTGCTGTGATTTTTGTTTTCCGCCGCTATACCATCCACGGTTCCCAACCAACAAGTTGAAGCCACCACATTACTCGACTTGCCCCGCTAGCCGCCTTGTGTAACTTCTCGCCGCCACGCAAACCCTAGATAGGTTACCAGCCGCTCTTATTTTGCTTGCATCGCAGCCCTCCTTACATCATCAGCCGAATACCTACTGCTGTTAGTCACAGGGACGATCATGTGATCGGTGTTGGAGTTTAGGGATGCTTTACCCTAACTGTCGCTGCCGTGTTGTGCCTTCCGGAAAACATAACTTGAGATACCTTTGGTAAAACAGACATAACTTTTCGCTCGTTTATCAGAAAAATCTGAAATTTTTACAGCAGCTTCTTGACACCATTTGGAGCCGACCCAAACTAGGCATTGCCCTGTTTGGTTTCATCAAAATTGCCAAAAAAATTCAGGAAAATAAAGAAAAAAATTTTCAAAGTTTTTGCAGGCTTTTCAGAGAACGTGCTATATTTCTGTAGACCACATCCCACCGCAGTTGTAGGTGCCAATTTTTGTGATTTCATCTTTTTTGATCCTTGTTCAGAGAAAAATATAAAAAATAGTGAAAAAATAAAAAAGTTTGATTCCTACTAGTGCCTTTTGGAAAAATCAGGAAAAAGGAAAAATCCAGGCTATTTGCTTGTTCTGTTAGTTCTTTCCATCGTCCTTTGTTTTCACCTTGTTGCACTACATCTCGAGACGTCTTAGCTAGCACCTGTGATTTGTACTTTGGATCCGGATTGAACAATCGCTAATCTGCTTTCGTTAATTGCTAATCCTTGCTGTCATATTGTGTGCCTACCCATAGCTCCACATATTATTCTGTCAGCACAGGTTCATCTTGCAATTGTTACCCACGCTCAACAACACATTGTTTCTTCACTTTGGTTTTGCTCCTGTTTGGCGTTGGTAAGAATACAGGCAAGACGGTGGTAAGCCGCTTGTGATTTTGCATTCCACTTTCATCACCACCACCACTTGTTTCCTTTTAGTTGATAGGGATAATACTTTGCTGTTGTCTTTTTCTATCTTCTAACCATAGCAGGATCTCCAATGGACTTCAATGAGTGCGTGTCCAAGGGCGAGCTTACAACGTTCATGACTGAACAACGCAATCTTATGACCGAGCTAACACACAATGTGAACAATCTGGTCACCCGCATTGAACAACTCGAGCAACGCCCTCTACCTCATCGTGCTGCTGATGAAGATGCAGATGATTTTGGTGATGATGATGCGGATGCTGATGGTTATGCCCGTCGCCGCCTCAACTTCAAGCGTCAAGGTATCAGAGGTAATAATCATAGTAATAATGATCCTTTTGATAACATTAAATTTAGCCTTCCTCCTTTTGCTGGTAATATTGATCCAGAGGCTTATTTAGATTGGGAGCTTGCTGTTCAACAAAAATTTGATTCTCATAATGTTCCTGCTGAGCATAGAGTTAGACTTGCTACTAGTGAGTTTACTAATTTTGCTTTGTTCTGGTGGAGTGATCTTTGCAATGCTAATAATGTTGTTGCTAATAATGGAGTGAGTCAAACTTGGAATGTTTTAAAGCAACGTATGAAATCTTGTTTTGTTCCTCTTTATTACCAACGTGATTTATGTTTGAAACTACAAACTTTAAAACAAGGTGATAAAGGAGTAGAAGCATACTATCAAGAATTGCTTATTGGTTTAGCCCGTTGTGGTATAAATGAAGATGATAATGATGCTAGTGCTAGATTTTTTGGTGGTTTAAACCATGATATACAGAACATACTTGATTACAAAGAATGGCACAATTTTTTCCAATTGTATCATCTTGCTATTAAGGCAGAACGTGAAGTACAGGGCCGCAAACAACACCAGCCTTTCAAGTCTAACAATGGGAGAAATTTTCAGCAGCTTTCAGAGTCAGAGACACCCAAGATTCCTGTTGCATCACAGCCATCTACACCTCCATTTTCTTTTGGGGTAAGTAAATTGTCTAATGCGCAGAAGAAAGGTGCCACTCCGGGTGCTTCTACTAGCTCATCCTCGTCCAGTTCTAAAATCATTTGCCACCGATGCAAAGGCATGGGACATGTCATGAAGGATCGTCCCAGTCATCGTGCTTTCATTGCTACCGAGGATGGATATGTAAGTGCTAGTGATGTTGAAGATGATTTAGCCCTTGCTGCTAACATTGATGCAGATTCCATCGAGGGCGATCAAGACAAGGAGGCCATCATCATTGACTCCGTGGCTGCTACCGCAGACTACCCTAGCCTTCTTGTGCAGCGTGTGTTGAGTACACGTGTCGGACATGAAGAAGAGATGATGATCCAACACAACAATTTGTTCCACATGTATTTCATTGTGAAGGGTTGTCGTGTTCCCACTATCATTGATAGCGGAAGTTGCAATAACTTGGTGAGTTTAGATTTGGTTGAGAAGCTTGGCTTGACCACACGACAACATTCGTATCCATATAAACTTCAATGGTTCAATAATAGTGGTAAGACTAAGGTAACTAAATCAGCACGCATTAGCTTTTCACAGGTTCTTATCATGATACTGCTGATTTTGATGTTGTCCCTATGCAAGCTTGTTCCATTTTTGTTAGGTCGTCCATGGGAATTTGATAATGATGCTTTACACCATGGTAGAACTAATACATACACTATCATACATAAGGACAAGAAAATTACATTACTGCCTTTGTCTCCTATAGATATTATTAAACATGCTAATGAGATTAAAAATAAACCTCCAACTAACATTGCTAAAAATAATGGGATTAAGTTAAAAGGAGGTGTTTTTCTTGCTACAACTTCTGCTACTGCTGAGTTATGTGATAATCTTGATACACCATGTTATACTATGTTTTGTCAACCTATTATGTCTGGTGCATTGCCTGCTATCACTAACCTTTTGCAGGAGTTTGCTGATGATGGGATGAAGTCGAGGACGACTCCAATTCTAGAAGGAGGGGATGATGAGGACATTGCCAAGATGGAGTCGAGGACGACTCCAATTCAAGAAGGGGAGGATGATGAGGACATCGCCATGCTGGACACACCGACGTTATGGTCTTTCTCAAGTTGCAATTCATCCCCAACTCAGCTGCCATGTCACCCTCGGATTCAGCAGACACGTCGTCACTGTTTCGGTCATAATTTTCTCATACGACATCGAAACAGGGTGTTCTTGGATGTGTTGGAAAGGGGACAATGACGCCGTCGTTTCGGATCTGGTCCTAGCTCTAGAAGGTCCGTGGATCATTCTGTGTGACCACAGCAATGTGTTGCATCACCTATTTGGCCCAACTTGGCCATGTATCGTGTCGGGCCTTAAGCCCAAGTTGTGGGTGCCCAACCCCTGGCCGTCCCAAACCCTAGGTCGAGTCTTAGACTATAAACATAGCTGCCGCCACGGCTAGACATTTGGGTTTTGTTTAGAGTTTAGTTTTCCATCGAGAAACTGAATCATTCATTATAACTATGGTGACAAATCCTTTTACAGTGATCCAGGGCCCCTATTCTTGATCTCCTCCACTATGTCGATTAGTCCTTTGGAACCGAGTTCTTGAACCCTCTATTGATATTCGCATCATTCATACTTGTAATTTCAGATTGCGTGTTTCTACCTTCTTGCTTGTGCTCTTCGATTCGCTTGCAGGAAAAGCCTTCTTGGCGAGGTCAATCAAGTTGTGCTTGGTTGATAACCAATGGAGCAGTGGTGTAACAGTTGTAGGGTTTGAATCGTGACTGATTTGAAGTCGGATCACCAACGTCGAGATCTCCACAAATCGAACTTGCCGGCTACCTCTCGGAAGATCGGGCCTATACTCATCACTCTGGTCCATCTTTATCTATCCTAGACCCTGTTCTTATTCAACATTTTTATATGGACCTGAATAGAGAAACAACTACATTTCTTAACTTAGCTTCAAATGGATCCTTTCTACAACCTTTCACAAATTACTCCTACCTATGAAGCTAAGCCACCACAAGAACTTGTAGAAAAATAAATAGTTGAGCCTGAATCCTTTCCTAATCTATATCAACCTTTAGCTATAATTCCTGATACAGGGAGACCCCAGTTTCAACGAATGTGTTTGAATTCGAGGATGAATATTTTTTGAATTTGGAAATACCTCGAATTATCACCTTATAAGGAAGACTCAGAAATCAAAACCTTATCCCAAAGAACTTTTGTAGTTTACTCCTTACAAAGACTACGAAAAATCTAGCTTCTGTACTAAGCCATGAATGGTTGGAAGAATCAAAGCTTTCTTCTGAAGTGATTTGCCTAGATTCACCTTCCACTTCCATTCAATGCCAAATTAATCTGGAACCTTTCGAAGCTCTTTATAATCCTATTATGGGTGTCAACATCATGTCCGCATCTTTTGCTTAAGATTTATTGAGTTACATGCCATTGACCCCAACAAAAAAAATTATTAAAAAGCCCCTCAGGAACTCAGCGGGAGCACCTTCCGCAACAATCTTTCTACACCCGCGAAGTTTCTACGCTTAGGCTAGAGCCACCTCCTCCGTGCCACACTATCGTAGATAGATCTCGCCAGTTCAACGTGTCTAAAGAAATTGCTCTTCTTCCTCCCAAGCCCAATGAGACGCTAACAGGGTTGAAGACCAATAAGTTTGGAGATGTAACCTACGCCAAATACAAATCCACCCCTCCTCGTCCTGCTTTCGAAGGAGTTCGAGCCAACCCAGATCAGATTCATGTCACTCCTCCTACGAAGAGATCTTCATCATCTTCTTCCTCTTCTCGCGAGCCTAAGTAGCCTAGAGTTACCACAGTGCAGCTAGAGAAGATGATAGAAGAGAAAGGGATGAGATAGAAGATCAAAAAGAGAAGCTACAAGAACAGGAGAAGAGGATATATGATCAAGAGAAGATGATAAACTCCTTAGATAGAAGGCTAGGTGAGCAGTGGCAACTGCTCGTCCGATTGAGAGAATCCAGCTCTATGACTGATCAGACTGTCGAGCAGACTCGAGGCCTAATGGCTACGCTAGCTGACACGATAGGGAAGTCTAATGCTAGGATCGATAAGCTAGTCATCAGGCAGAAAAGCACTAAAACTCCTGCAAACATTCTATGCCTTAGTCTTGATGAATTTAGAGAAAGATGAAGAATAGAGAGAGTATGAGTTAGTAGATTGATAAGGTACAGAGTCGTTTGAGTGTGAGAGTTTTATTAAAAGTGAGATTTATTATTTAGAGTTATCAAGTTGTTATATTGTGAGTCCTATTATTAGCTAGATATGTAATAAGTGCCTTAAATGATATCAATAAAGTTTTATTAGAGTCAAGTGTTTTCTCTCTTTATTATTATTTGGAATATTTTGTCTTGTCTCCACATGTTGCGCTTAAAAGAAAATAGAAAATAAGTGTGGGGGAAGACCATAGGATTACCAGAGAAGATTCGGTCACGAAAATAAAAGAACACAGAAGCAAACGTCGTCAAGACCTCACACGATGAAGCGGGCCTGGACTAGGCCTCAGCCCAGGCCGACTGGCCACCTGTCGCCATGCCTTGACTCCTCCTTCATCCATGGTTCGGTACACATTCCATACATTCTATTTTTTACTATTTAATCTTCTGTTTCGAATTAAATTAAGAATTTCCTAAATAAACACATGATCTATTAATCCTGATTAAAGGAATAAATTACTTTGATATAATTTAAAGGTAGACTCACACAACACTTTTCCTAGAAGTCTTGTTACTGTTGGGAACCTTTTTAGGGACCCCGCATTGCTTAAGTTGTTGTGGGATATGACATAGTAGAATAAGAGAACCTAAATCTTTAAGTCTTGTCCTTGGAGAACTTTTATTTTTAAACTTGCAAAATTAAAAGTTTCACTTCTCCTTTGTAGTTGAGTAATATCCTACCAAAGCCTTACACGATAAATTTTTAAGACCAGTTTATAAGCCTTTTATTTTTGTATTGAGTTTTGTCAAACCTTGTTGACTAGTTGTCACACCCTAAAATTTTTAATTTTGGGTTATTCTTAGAAAACACTAAATAAAATAAATGATTTCAATATTTGAATAAATTTATTAGATAAGTTAAGTTGCTGCTAGTTTCAATGTAGAAAACCGTGGTTTAAAACTTTTCCATATTAATTTGATAATGTGGTGTTTGTGTGATGCTTGTCTTTGGTGTTGGTGAGTGCTATTATTTTCAAAATACCGTAGGACGACGTTTGCTTCTCACCGGAAAACTTTTTGGCATTTTCTGGATTTAAAATTCCAATTTCCGTAAGCTTAATCTTTTTCCTTGATCTCTTCATCAATATTTTCATGAGCCCAAACCTATTTATTTGAGTTCCTTATCTTTCCAAGAGTCTCCAGGATTTTTCCCGTGATTTTTCTGAGCTTCGGGCTATTTTTCGCGGCCAAAAAGGTAATTCTAGATTTTCTGAAATTATTATTATTCGCGGAATTAAAATAATTCCGAAATTAAGAAAATCCGAAAAGTTTCCAAACCCTACGACTATATATATGCCGGCGTAGCCCTCGACGCCCTGATTTCAGAAGTACAACCCTTATCGCGAGCCGCCGCTCGTAGCTCTCTCCACCTATCGCCGAAGTTCTTCATCTACAGCTTGCATTCCGGCGAACTCTCCGACATGTATTTCCGGCCAAACCATCGTGTCCCGACGCCAGCCACCACCACCAAGAGGCAGCCCTCGTCGTTCTCTATACCGTGGTATATCCGTTTGCGCGAATCCATCACCATTTCATCCAGTTCTCATCTCATCTTGCTTCTCTCTGGCGAGGTTCCACCATGGCTGACCGAAGCTCCTCCAAGCCTAAGATAGAAGATGATACTATTTATAGTTTTGCCACTAAACTTGTTTTGATCATAAAATCTTCATTTTAACTCCGATTTGACCCGTTCAAGTTGCGTTAGATTCGTATTTGCGAGCTCTACATGTTAGTGTAGCTATACAGTAGGTTTGAAAAATTTAATTTTCGAGTTTATATTAAAATAATTATTTATCTATAGGAAATCTTAGAAAATTCATAACTTTCACGTTTTAAATCCGAATTTCATGATCTTTACGTCTGTGTGATCGTAGTAACATGTAGAAGAGTTTTACAAACTTTTTATACTTTTTTGCTACTGTTGCTGTACTATTTTAATTATGTTTCTTTGTTTGCTTCGTGTATGATTGCTCGGATGATTGTGTGTTGATGCTTGATGATCGAGTATAGACGGTGAGCAGTTTCTTGACGATCAGGAGTATTATTTTGAGCCAGACCAGCAGTATCATCAGAAAAACTTTGATCAAGGCAAGTATAACATGGGACCATCCTTGTTGTCATATTCACTAAAATTATCACACATATACATGTGTCCTCCTTGACAACCATAGAGATTATAACTTAGCTATTGATATCTTGTTTCCTTGTCACCTATGGGATATGCATTTGGGTACCTATTGCTAGTGCTTAATTATGAACGATGATCTTGTAATTGGACTAATGAATTAAGCGACCAACCTTTAATGATGATTTTATTACTGTTGAAAAGGGGGCTAGAGCATGTGGGCTATTTTGATGCTCTGGTTTCTCTTCGTAAGGACTTACCTATAAGTGATAACCGGGACATATAGTATAGCTGTGAGTGCTATATGGCTCTGGCTCTAGTTGTTCAAGAGACATTTTCTAGCTTGTTAGTGGTTACCTTAAATGGCATAAGAATGGCTTGACACGTTGGGTGTAGGACATCCTCTAGTCTATGAGTATAGCCGAGAAGGAATTGTGCCATTTGAAAAGGGGGTTCCTACATCTGCCTATAGAGTGAATCTAATGGCCCTAACTTGTTAGACGAACTTTTGAATGACTTTATATGGTTTCCGATGTTTTAGGCCTTGCAAACCCACGCATTTAGAAATCATAACTCACAGTGAAAGTGTACACCTCTGCGCAGAGTTTAATAAATAGGTATACTAGCCGTGCTCACGGACACGAGCGACTTTGGGGATTCTTACAGAATAGTTGATCACCATTGTTATATTATGCTTAATTATTGTTGTTATTATTATGCTCATGTTAATGCTATTCATTATCCTTATTACAATTGATCATTGATTCATTAACGGGATTTGGAATACCTTGATGCTACTCAATTGCTAATTATATAATGAATAAAAGCTAAATGCAGTCAAACAGTGTCTAGCCTTTTTGAGCCTCATGAACCCTGTGTTGTACTTGTTGAGTTCGACATGGACTCACTCTTGCTATTCCCCAACACTTCAGTGTGTAGTGAGGTGCTGCTCAGAAGAAGGATAAAGAGGTAGCGGAGTTTCCAGAAGTCTTTCAGAAGTGTTTGGCATATGGAGCCACCAGTCAGCCGTCCCTGAGAAGAATGGAGCTTGAAGTTTAGTCACTGTTCTGTGATAGTTTGATGTAAGTGTTAATATAGCTATGTATACGTAATATAATAACATTGTTTCTGATACTTTTTCATTCTGACATATGTGTGGACTTTCTGGGCACACATATGATTAGCCTGGTTTTGTTCTTTAGAAAACCGGGTGTGACAGAGTGGTGTCAGTGCGGTGTTGACTATAGGATATATGCCAAGTAGCACTGGACGTATTCTAAAACTTATTTTACTTTAAAACTATTTTGTCATCCTTTGACTCATTGATTTTGACTATTTCCTCTTCCTTGTCCTATTGTATCCCCTCCTTGATATAGCTTTCTTTGAGCTATTATTTCTTACTCCCTTGGATTTTGTTTTACGTTGTTTTTACTAAAAGTTTTCTGATCTCATCTTGTTCTAAAGATTCGATGGCTTTTCATCATCCATAATCTTCCCTTAGGATGACCACTATTGTGGAAGAAGCACATGTAGTACCGATGATTGTGTTGTGTGCTTGTCTTGTTTGGTGTGATGCATGTGTGTTGTCCTTGTTCTCGTGTTCCAAAGGTGGCTTGGAAGGTATAAGTCTTGAGGAGTAGCTCAATCCATGTTAAGTGGGGTAGTGTCATCTTCTATCCTACTTATCTTTCAATCGATCCTAATTCTTGCCATTTTCTCTTACACCATCCTTGTCTACCCTTGGTTGTCATGCTACCTTCTTTATCATCTTAATGGAGGATCAACACACGAAGGACTCATCAATAGCAGCAAGTCTTAGAGAAAGTGTTGCCTACAATGACATCGTCAGGTGAAATAAGATCTTTGTTAAGTGGGGTAGCATCTGCTGTCAACAACAACAATTCCTGAATATCTCAAGCGATAAGGTATGAAGAACTGAAGATCAAACTTTATCTTTCTTGTCATCTTTTGGCTATACTCAATCCATGTCTTATATCTCATTAGCACAAATCAAAGAAGCATAAAGACTTGAAGATTAGTGTCATCTATCTCTCTAGTCTCTCTGAATCTCGTTTCTGCCTTATCCTGTTTTTTAGAATAGTCTGTCTTCCTTAGCTTATATCTCTATTTTTGGAAGCCAAAAAAATTATGGATAAATTCTGGACAATAGTAGACTTCAATATCTTTCTCTGACTGTATGAATCACCCTGATAGCTATTATGGTTTGGGAGTTATGAAAATCACAAGACGACGCATCTGTGCTGTCAGCAACCCGGAATAGTTTCTGTTGTGCATAGTTTTCGACTACCTTAACTGTAGAATCTGGAGAAGTGTTCTATAAGAAAGTTGTAGTAAATTTGATAAGATTTCCAATGGTAGAAGCTACAATATCATCGGATTCGTAGAACTTGAGTTATAACTGTATTTCTGCACTGCTATTTTTCTGCTGTGCGAGGAAGTGCATATTATTTGTTCTTGCATATGTTCATGAATCTCTTTGGGATGTCAGAAGGACATGATGATAGTCATCACTTAGAAACAAATGCAAGTTATCCTTTGGTGTTCTTTAGTTGATCTCTTCTTAAGGGGGTTTGATGAACTAAAGACGATATAAGATGGCGGTTTTATACGTTCTATTTCGTCACTTGGAAGCATGAGCTATCTACATGATTGCAAAGTCACTATCGAGCGTAGGTATCCTTTCTCTGAGTGATAACCTGTTGGAACCATCTACAAGGATCGTAAGGGCCTAAAGGATACCTTTACAAAGTTGGTTTTGAGCTTGTGGCATCATCATCATTGGATAAGAGTCGATCAAGGAAGAGTGAAGACTTGCAGAATCAACTTTATCTTTCTCCCAAGTCTCTCCAAATCTCGGGACGAGATTTCTGTTAAGTGGGGTAGAATTGTCACACCCTAAAATTTTTAATTTTGGGTTATGCTTAGAAAACACTAAATAAAATAAATGATTTCAATATTTGAGTAAATTTATTAGATAAGTTAAGTTGCTGCAAGTTTGAATGTAGAAAACTGTGGTTTAAAACTTTTCTATATTAATTTGATAATGTGGTGTTTGTGTGATGCTTGTCTTTGGTGTTGGTGAGTGCTATTATTTTCAAAATACCATAGGACGACGTTTGCTTCTCACCGAAAAACTTTTTGGCATTTTCTCGATTTAAAATTCCAATTTCTGTGAGCTTAATCTTTTTCCTTGATCTCTTCATCAATATTTTCATGAGCCCAAACCTCTTTAGTTGAGTTTCTTATCTTTCCAAGAGTCTCCAGGATTTTTCCGTGATTTTTCTGAGCTTTGGGCTATTTTTCGCGGCCAAAAAGGTAATTCTAGATTTTTTGGAATTATTTTTATTCGCGGAATTAAAATAATCCCAAAATTAAGAAAATCTGAAAAGTTTCCAAACCCTACGACTATATATATGCTGGCGTAGCCATCGACGCCCTGGTTTTAGAAGTACAACCCTTATCGCGAGCCGCCGCTCGTTGCTCTCTCCACCCGTCGCCGAAGTTCTTCATCTACACCTTGTGTTTCGGCGAACTCTCCGACGAGCATTTCCGGCCAAACCGTCGCGTCCCGACGCCAGCCACCACCACCAAGAGGCAGCCCTCATCGTTCTCTACAATGTGGTATATCTGTTTGCGCAAATCCATCGCCGTTTCATCGAGTTCCCATCTCATCTTGCTTCTCTCTAGCGAGGTTCTACCATAGCTGACCGGAGCTCCTCCAAGCCCAAGGTAGAAGATGATACTATTTACAGTTTTGCCATTAAACTTGTTTTAATCATAAAATCTTCGTTTTAACTCCGATTTGACCTATTCAAATTGCGTTAGATTCATATTTGCGAGCTCTATATGTTAGTGTAGCTGTACAGTAGGTTTGGAAAATTTAATTTTTGGGTTTATATTGAAATAATTATTTATCTATAGGAAATCTTAGAAAATTCATAACTTTCACGTTTTAAATTCGAATTTCATGATCTTTACGTCTGTGTGATCATAGTAACATGTAGAAGAGTTTTACAAACTTTTTATACTGTTTTCCTACTGTTGGTGTACTATTTTAATTATGTTTCTTTGTTTGCTTCGTGTATGATTGCTCGGATGATTGTGTGTTGATGCTTGATGATCGAGTATAGACGGTGAGTAGTTTCTTGACGATTAGGAGTATTATTTTGAGCCAGACTAGCAGTATCATCAGGAAAGCTTTGATCAAGGCAAGTATAACATGGGACCATCCTTGTTGTCCTATTCACTAAAATTATCATACATATGCATGTGTCCTCCTTGACAACCATAGAGATTATAACTTAGCTATTGATATCTTGTTTCCTTGTCACCTATGGGATATGCATTTGGGTAGCTATTGCTAGTGCTTAATTATGAACGATGATCTTGTAATTGGACTAATGAATTAAGCGACCAACCTTTAATGATGATTTTATTACTGTTGAAAAGGGGGCTAGAGCATGTGGGCTTTTTTGATGCTCTGGTTTCTCTCCATAAGGACTTACCTGTAAGTGATAACCGGGACATACAGTACAGATGTGAGGGCTATATGGCTCTGGCTCTAGTTGTTCAAGAGATATTTTCTAGCTTGTTAGTGGTTACCTTAAATGGCGTAAGAATGGCTTGACACATTGGATGTAGGACAACCTCTAGTCTATGAGTATAGCCGAGAAGGAATTATGCCATTTGAAAAGGGGGTTCCTACATCTGCCTGCCGAGTGAATCTAATGGCTCTAACTTGTTAGATGAACTTTTGAATGACTTTATATGGTTTCTGATGTTTTGGGCCTTGCAAACCCGCGCATTTGGAAATCACAACTCACAGTGGAACTGTACACCTCTGCGCAGAGTTTAATAAACTGATATACTAGCCATGCTCATGGACACGAGTGGCCTTGGGGATTCTTACAGAATAGTTGAGCACCATTGTTATATTATGCTTAATTATTGTTGTTATTATTATGCTCATGTTAATACTATTCAGTATCCTTATTACAATTGATCATTGATTTATTAATGGGATTTGGAATACCTTGATGCTACTCAATTGCTAATTATATAATGAATAAAAGCTAAATGCGGTCAAACAATGTCTAGCCTTTTTGAGCCTCATGAACCCTGTGTTGTACTTGTTGAGTTAGACATGGACTCACTCTTGCTATTCCCCAACACTTCAGTGTGTAGTGAGGTGCTGCTCAGAAGAAGGATAAAGAGGTAGTGAAGTTTTGAGAAGTCTTTCAGAAGTGTTTGGCATACGGAGCCACCAGTCAGCCGTCCCTGAGAAGAATGGAGCCTGAAGTTTAGTCACCGTTCCGCGACACTCTGACGTAAGTGTTAATATAGCTATCTATACGTAATATAATAACATTGTTTCTGATACTTTTTCATTCTGACATATGTGTGGACTTCCTGGGCACACATATGATTAGTCTGGTTTTGTTCTTTAGAAAACTGGGTGTGACACCTATGTCGAGAGATTTTTCAAGCTCCCAAGATCAAGATCACTTACACTCCACATACATCTACTATTCCTACACTAGGAGTACGCAAAAACATGCCTTAGCATTCAAAAATATTTTATAGGTTGAATAAATGCTCCAAGTTCTTTGAGCAATATCTCTCTATAAGTTTTCTGTTACAGGCAAAAAAAAGACTTGGGCTATGCAAAAATAAAATAAAAATAAAAAGATAGGCAAGTACTTAGAAAAAAAGAGAGAAAGAAGAAGAAAAACAACGATAGCCAATGATCTTAAAAGCCTCTATATAATTTTTCAATTCTTCAAAATAGAGAGATATACACTCAAGGGAGCAAAGTAGAAATAAGTTAGCCACTATATACCGCACACATGCACATCTTGATTTAAGAGTATGACAATTCCCTCTGTGGGTCCAAGTTTTGATCTAGCAATAAATGCAAGGTAAAAGTGCTACATCCTTGATCATACCTTTCACTCCAGATACAACTTTTAGAGATAGGATGTTTTAAGGCACCAGTCATTTATGCCTTGGAGAGGATTCCATAAATACTACATATGAGTGACTTGAGTGAGCTACATAGGGAGAAGGTGAATTTTGCTTTTATTTTAAACTTGTGCAAAAATCTCCAATTGACTTGACTGACAGGAAGAAGGTGATCAAATTCAAGCTGTTATGTTCTTCAACTACCCAAAGTGTTGTGGTAGACACATTGAATCTCATAGTATAGGTATGACTGGGAGAGGTCTAGTGTTGATGTCTTATCTTAAAGTTATGTCTTGAGGTAATTCAACCTTTACTCGAGGACGAGCAAAGACTAAGTGTGGAGGAGTTGTTGATGGTAATTAACTATCATTATAAACCGTCAACTAAACATATAAAAAGGATAAAAATATGATTCCCACCTTAGAATAGGGGTTCTACTAACAATTTCCACGAGTTTTGGTAAATTGTGATTTTTTAAGGACTAAATAGGAAAATGCAGGAAAAGGATATCTTCCATGAGAAGAAACCCATGCCTATCGGACTTATCTCCATGTCACGGCCATGCAAGAACATTCTAGAAGGCACCAGAGGACTCCACAAGGCGGCCCACCTCGACCTGCTGCTAGGTGGGGCCGACCGACCCTAACCCTAGGCCAGCCGGCCTCCCCCCACGCCGCCATGGCTCCTTCCTTTGCAAGCTGCCTCTACCGCCTCCTATGATGCATCTCAACCCTATGTGAAGGTTGGTTTCATCCAAGGGCCAAGGTTGATCCCTAGGGCTATATAAAGCGGCCTCCAGACCTCTAGGCCTCATTCAATCTCTCCAGATCAGAACATCCAATGGAATTAGAAATCATAAGAGAAGGATTGAAAAGCCAGCGATCAAGAAGACTAGTTCTCCCTCTAGTTTAGGAATAGAATCTAGTCTTGAATTAGAACTAGAAGAGAGAGAGAGAGAAGAGGAGGAGATTTAGAAGGAGCTCCGGCCTATCGGATCTTCTTCAACATCTTGTACCTGTGGATTCAAGTTCTTCAAGATCTTGCATCTAGATCTCTCTAGTAATCAACATCTATTTTCAAGTTGTTCTTATTGTTCATATTGTTCTTGAGGTTTGTGACGCATTTGAGTACTTTAATTCTAGTAGCGCTAGGATTAGAGGAGTTAGAGGGTGTAAGCGCGGTGCTTAAACTTGATAGCTCATGAATGTACCCTGTATTCTGGATTTCAGTGGTAGTTCGCAAGGGTGACTCTTATAGCCATTTGTAGGACTAGCAGAATAATTTATTGGTAGGAGAATTCATACTCTGCTTATGACCTCCTATGACAATTTCCCCATCAAGAACACTATTAGCATTTCATACTTGAAGTAGAATTAGATAGCCTTAGTGATCCCCTCTACCTTCAAAATTCTCAGTCCTTGATAGCTACTCAAGGATTAAAGCTTAAGAATTAAGAAGACCATACTCCGTTCCTTGGGGTTCGATATTAAAACTGGGTCATCCTGGTGAAGTGCTACATCAGTAGACGTTATCTGTGCGCTTGCGGATAAAGTAGAGTGTGCATTAATTTATACCAACACATACCTTCTTCTCTCTTACGAGGTTGAACACGTTCTTCATTCCAACTCTGATTGGAATCCATCTTCTCAACAAGCGATGTTGCATCTGCGAGGTTGAGTGACAAGAATGCACCTCCAAAAGCAGCATCAATTGTCTCACGGGTGCTAGTGTTTAGCCCATGACAGAAAGTTTGCAAAAGTAGCCAATTCTCCACCCCATGATGAGGACATTCAGCAATATAGTATCGAAAGTGTTCCCATGCTTCGGGGATTGATTCATCATGTTATTGTTGAAAGCTTAAAATTTTCTCAAACATAGCATTGGTCTTGCCTATGGGAAAGAACTTGGCTAGGAAAACAGTTGAGAAGATATTCCATGTAGCGTGTTTCTCTGTATTTGCGTAGAACCACTGCTTAGCTTTCTCCAATAGTGAAAATAGGAAAAGACGAAGTAAAATAGCATCTCCAAGTACTCCCTTGATAGTGAAGGTGTTGCAGAACTCTAGAAAATGTTGTAAATGTGCACTTTCATCTTCATGAGCCTTTTCACAAAACTGATTAGCTTGCACCATAGTGATGAGTGCAGGCTTGAGCTCGAATCCATTGTCTCCAACATTGACTTCAGGTCCAATATGAATATTTGCTGTTGTCGAAGCAGAGAATTCACGTAGACTCTTCTAGTGTCATAGCCTCAAACTCTGGCATCAAACTTATTCTGATTTGGTTATCTTCCAACTCAAGAGCAAGGACCTTCTTGAGTTTGGCTCTAGTCTTCTTGAGTAAAGCTTCTAGATTGCAACAAAGTTCTCTGGAAGATTACGCATACATTACCCTACATAAGATACACAAGTAGACAAAACAAGGGTAAGCCTGTTATGTGTAAAGATCAATGGTCATTTTTCATCTCAGCAGTTACATAAAATTATCAATACTTCCCAAGTTAGATACCTTCCCTAGCAATGGTGCCAAAAATGCTTGTTGGCATTTTTTAACACCACTACTAAAAATAGAATCAATCCTACTCTTAGCAACGACGCCAGAAATGATATGGTAATTATTAACTTGTTACTGTTACAGTAGCCACCTATTGATTAACCTTCATCTCTAGTATTAAACTAGATTGTCATCCCTAGTGATAAACTCAGAAATGTTTGTTGACACTATCTAGCATTACTACAAGAATAACATTAAACAGGAATCTATTATTTCATGTGACTAGAAAGAATATAAAGATATGAATGAAAAGAATTCTGCAAGCAGACTGACAATTATACCATTTTACCTAGAGTATTACTAGGTTGTTGATTTATAATTTTACCACTAGGAAGGTATGACTATGTAATGCAGTATTGATAATTTATGATTATGCATGAGAGAATGAACCAACATCACATACTCTACTCAAAAAAGGGATAAGTCATAAGATAAAGATATATAAATGATAAGCATTGATCAATCATCATGATAAATAAATAATAACTCAGAGCACTCTAACTAAAGCAATAGGTTAAGTCTAATTAGAATATTAGAAGAATGATTCCGAAGTAGTCTATACTAACATGTCAAGATTTACTCAAATTAAGTATATCTAGTAATAATTGCTAAATTACTCCACAGAAGGAACATTAACTAGGGAAAGTTGGAAACAGAGTCCTATTCTCCTTTGAGACCGGGTCCTACCAGTCAATATATGTGGGGGATGGACTACAAAGGACTCAACAGGTCTGTCACGCCTGCAATCTACTACATGTCCCGACATATAAGCAGCATCTGCAGATAAACAAATATCTAAGCACCATGCTCACATAATGTCTATCACTCACCCATGGTCCAGTAAGGTGAGCGCTATAAGATCTTATGCATGGAGACCATAATCTAACTATATCGGATATACAACTAAAGCAAACAATGAACATTGCTTTCAAGAACATAAATAAGATGAACATTAATGTTGACATAAACATAGTAGCAATGATACAAACTCAATGCAATAAACATAAAGAGAAAAGTGCAAGAATTATACCGAACCACACTCCTGCCAACGTCAGGAATCCAAGCATTGCTTGCCTCCCTCTAGACCTAATCTAACTAGCTAAAGCTCTAAACTAGAGGAACTCTAAGGAACTAGGGTTTGGCTCTGGATGACTTGATCTCCAAATGGCTTGATGACTTGATGCTTTAGAGGGTTGCTGGGGTCCTTGTATAGCCCAAGGTGTGTCACACCCAGTTTTCTAAAGAACAAAACCAGGCTAATCATATGTGTGCCCAGGAAGTCCACACATACGTCAGAATGAAAAAGTATCAGAAACAATGTTATTTATTTAACGTACACATAGCTATAATAACACTTACATCATAGTATCATGGAACGGTGACTAAACTTCAAGCTCCACTCCTCTCAAGGATGGCTGACTAGTGGCTCTGTATGCCAAGCACTTCTGAAAGACTTCTCGAAACTCCACTACACCTTCATCCTTCTTCTAAGTAGCACCTTACTACACACTGGAGTGTGGGGGAAATAGCAAGAGTGAGTCCATGTCGAACCCAACAAGTACAACACAGGGTTCATGAGGCACAAAAGGCTAGACACTGTTTGATTGCATTTAGATTTTATTCATCATATAATTAGCAATTGAGTAGCATCAAGGTAATCCAAATCCCATTAATGAATCAATGATCAATTGCAATAAGAATAATGAAATAGCATTGTCATGGCATAAAAATATCAACAACAATTAAAACATGATATTACAATGGTGATCAACTATCCCAAAACACAAGAAACCATATAAAGCCATTCAAGAGTTCGTTTAACAAGTTAGGGCCGCTAAGGATTCTCAATTGGAAAGCATGAACCTCCCTCCAAGGGGCGACTTACAAAAGACTGCACCCACCTTGGCAGGCCAAGACCATACTAGACATGACCCCTCTTGCGCCTTTCGGTAACCACTAACAAGCTAGAAAAGGTCTCTTAAACAACTAGAGCCAGAGCCATATAGCCCTCACAGTTGTTGTAACACCCTAAAATTTGAAGAAAAGAAAAATAGGGAAAATGTGATTTTTATATTTATTTTTGGTGAAGCATGCAAATTTAGAATAAGAATAATTTTTTATAAATTTAAAATCAAATATAAGGGTAGAAACGTGATTGAGCATTCATGCTGCTGCATTTGGAGTTTTGTGTTGAGTGGTTTGAATCAAATTCAAATTTGATTTGAAAATCATTTGAAAAATGGATTTGAAAAATGGGAAAAGAAAAAGAAAAGAGATTTTTCTTCCTGGGCCGCTTCTTCATCCGCAGCTGCAGCCGGCCCATTTTTCTCCCGCGCCGTCCTCTCCTCTTGGGCCGAGCCGAGCCCAGCAAGCCGGCCCGTCTTGCGCGCGCGGCCGATCCCCCGCTCTGAGTCGCCGACAGGTGGGACCCGCTTGTCAGTGACTGCCTCCCCTTTCCTTTCTTCTTCCTCCAGCTTTCCAACCGCGAGCTCACCTTTCCCTCCTCCTCTGATTCAATTTGGCGGCTCGATCTCCTTCCCTTCCATAGATAGCGACGCCCCCGAGCTATAAAACGGACCCCCGAGCCTCCCCGCTTCGCATTGAACCCTAAATCATCTAGCCACGACATCCCGGGAGCGCCACCGTCGGAGCTCCGCCTCCACCGCCGCCATCCCGAGCTGACCACCGCCCTAGCTCGCCCTCCGGTCTTCTTTTCGCGCGGGGTAAGATCACCGTGGTTCGCTCGTTCTCCCGGTGATCTCTCAACAAAAAAGAGAGAGGAATAACGAAAAAG